>OMLI01097065.1:0-10140 GCA_900302605.1 Rondeletia loricata
CAGACTGAATGACGGATCCGTGTGCGCGCGGATCGTCGTATGAACGCGGATGTTTTTATAAACACAAAGATGAAACTTTCCCGTTTTTGAAAAACACCTCTCCCTCTCCCTCTCCCTCTCTCTCTCTCTCTCCACGTTCATGATACGGGCCGCTACCCGGCTGTTTTTGATCTCTCTCTCTCTCTCTCTCTCTCTCGCTCTCATTCAAGCACTTCTTCTCTTCTTTCCTAAAAAATTAAACAACCGCGGTTGTCGCGGTGGTTTGTTCTCCATCCGCGGGTGCCTTGACACAATCGCGGTGATGCGGTGACCGCGGCATGTTCCCCGTGCATGTGCATCTTTCCATTGTCATGCCTTTAGATCACAGTGACTGTGACAGCAAGTTGCATGCACACTGTATCTAAGCTAATAGCCCATATCCTCATTAAAGGTCTCATTCAGGATAAGCTGTTTGTATGCTTCTTCATATCCCGATCTCAAATATCCTTGAATACATGAATACACAGAATATTCTGAGTATTACCATGGGAAACAGAACTTACACAGACAGTAAAAACCAACTGTAAATGGGATAAGGTGTTCACATGCATAAGCACACCAGCTAATATTTACAAATCCCATCATGTAAATATATATTAAACGAGATATGACCATGTGCCAACACTTAATGTAATGCGTAGGCGTATAGGAGCAGTTTCATGTGACACAAGGAGGAGTCACGGTCTCCCTACTCGCTACGCCATCCTGCCACTCATACTTATCATGTCGTTCCCTGAAATGAAAAGCACATGATCACTGCTCAGAAATGTCAACTTAACAAATTTTTCCCACTAGGCTTTCCTGTCAAGACTGTCCAAGCTATATAGTTGCATGAAAGATCTCTTTCAGACGTGTCCTCAGATATTTTAAAGATTGAAGTCATGGAAAGTAATTTGATATGCATTCTAAATGTATACTCTCCTCTTCTGAGACAGAAGTGGAGACAGACAGTAGATGAATCAAATACTTGTTTGTGTATAATAGAAGTGTTTTCCTCTCCCTCACGTCTTTCTTGCTTTCTCCGTAACGTCTTTATTTATTTATTTGTGTGTGTGTGTGTGCATCCAGGTGGTGAGCGGTGCAGGACGTTGCCATGGTGCTGCGGAGGAGGAGGCTGAAGGTTCTGGTGACAGTGATGATGGTCAACCTCTTCATCTTCATCCTCATCTCCCGGCACAGCAACCAGGACAAAAACGGGCGCCACAAGGTCCACATCCCCACCAAACCCTTCTGGTCCAAACTGGTCCCCAACAAGGCTTACTGGAACCGCCAGCAGCAGATTCTGGATCTCCAGCACAATCCCATCCTAATCGCTAACTACAGTTCCACCGACATGCCTGATTGGCTTAATGACACAGGTTTGACCTCTGACACCTGCCAGCCTGACTTTAGGGTTACCACTCAGGTGAAAGACTACAACTCCCTACCAGGCCGCTTCAAGGACTTCCTGATTTACATGCGCTGCCGCTCCTACCCCTTTTTGGTGGACCAGCCTCATATCTGTAAGGAGCCACCTTACTTGCTGCTGGCCGTCAAATCCCTGGCTCCGCACTTCGACCGCCGCCAGGCCATTCGTCAGTCCTGGGGACGGGCGGGTGTTCTAGCCAATCGGACGGTGGTGACCGTCTTCCTGCTTGGCAACGCCACAGCGGTGGACCACCACCCGGATCTGTCTGGGATGCTGCGCTATGAGAGCGCCCACCACAAGGACATCGTCCAGTGGGACTACCGGGATTCGTTCTTCAACCTGACTGTCAAAGAAGTGCTCTTCCTGGATTGGATACAGACCCGCTGCCCCGGCGCTCGCTACATCTTCAAAGGTGACGATGACGTCTTCGTCAACACCTTCCGCATCCTGGACTTCCTTAGGGGCCTCTCGGGACCCAAGGCCAGGGACCTGTTTGTGGGTGACGTGATCACCAATGCGGGGCCGCACCGCGACAAGAAGGTCAAGTACTTCATTCCAGAGAGCATGTATGTTGGGACGTACCCTCCGTACGCAGGGGGCGGCGGGTACCTTTACTCCGGTGACCTAGCTGCTCGTCTACACAATATATCGCAGCGTGTGGCACTCTACCCCATAGATGATGTCTATACAGGCATGTGCCTTAGGAAGCTAGGGCTGGCCCCAGAAAAACACAAGGGCTTCAGGACTTTTGACATAGAGGAGAAGTATAGGTCTAACCCCTGTGCCTACAAGAGCTTAATGCTCGTTCACCCGAGGACCCCACAGGAGATGATCCAGATCTGGGGCTGGCTCAGTGACCCTGATTTGAACTGCCAGTAACAGCTCAGCGGCAGACATTTTGTATCTGGGCAAACCATTTGGGGTCTGACTGAAACGGTTAAGATTACCCTAAAGAAGACATTTGGGGTCTGACTGAAACGGTTAAGATTACCCTAAAGAAGACATTTGGGGGATGACTGAAACGGTTAAGATTACCCTAAAGAAGACATTTGGGGGATGACTGTGCGGTACTGGCCAGTGTCAACTCACTGTTCTTGAAAGGTCAAAGTGACCAATGATATTTTATTTCGGGTTGGGTCATGACTTTAAAGTTGGCAGCTTAAAGTTGTTATTGTCATGGTCACTTGGGGTCACCTAGCCTCAGCATGGTGTAGTAAATGCACCGTACCCTTAAAAATGAGGAAGGAACATTGTTAGCACGTAGCTCTGTTTTAAAAATGGCCACCATAGTATTTTGACTTGATGTCAGACTTCCGTAGACCCAGCTGACCCTGCTTTACCATTGAATGAGCTTCACCCAAAGTGACCGTGTCTTTCTTTGCGTGCACATATTTATATCACAACTATTTATATGGCCTTTATAATGCTTTAACACTGTGTGTCGGCTCCATGACGGAGCTTCTCAATGCTGTATTATATGAAGACGGAGACTGAGACTTGTTGGTGTGTCCACCAGGGACTTTTTACAGCACTTTCTCGTTTCGTCAGTGGCAAGGACTCACTGTTGCAGGTTATTGACAGCACTGAGAGATTACTGAGTGCCAAAATATTTCAAACTTTAGCAAAAGAGTGAAGTTCTTGAAACCGATTTTCAGTAGTATCATATCAACCCAGTAGCCACAACCAGCACTTCCCACATGCAGCAGTTTAGTGCTGCTAGCTTAGAAAGAGGCTCCCGGTGGACATGCCCTTAATCGTTGCTGGAGGCTACACTTGTGCTCCTATTCCCATCCACACTCCTAAATGTATTTACCTGTGACTCACTCCGTCTCAACCCCAACCCATCTCTCCTGTTCACCCTGTCTGCTGTAAGCAAATGAAGATCTCATTTCCAAAACACTATATTCATTTTTGAAAGGAAAACGTTTTACTTGAAGTTCATCACGCAATTTCTCTAAGGAGGATCCAGGCTTCAAAAGTGTTATCATCTTGTCAAGGTTTTAATTTTGGCAGAGAAGATGTCACTTTTTTTCAACTGGTAGATATTTAATTTTTATAACAAAATTGAAATTGTGTGTTTTGGGTGGAGTGAGCACATATTTTCAGGAAAACGAGGAATAGGAGCCTAGCCTAGCTCGGCTCAGCAGGTCTGGGCTTGGTTTGACATGTATAGAGAAATCCAAATGCTGTCTATTTCGCTTCAGGTTCTTATACAGCCCACTTTATCCCAAAAGAAACTGCTGGTATAAATCCTAAATGCATATTTTCACAAAGAGAGACATTATGTGTTCAAGCTACCAATGCAAAGCTCCTTGTCTATAATACTTATAATAACCTGCCTCATGGATGTCTGCAACTGTTTGTGTTAAAACATTTTTGCTCGACTGTGTTATCAGTGCATCGGTGACACAAAAATGCTTTGTCAAAGAAATAGGTCAAACATGGCGTCACGTCCAAAGATCATGCTTACGTAAGCTTCCATGACTTGACAATGAAAAATACTCATGATACTATGAGACTGTGCTCTGATTGGCTCTGAGAAGATCACTGATCATTTGAAAGGTTTCATTCCAAAATGTTACATGTCATGTTTGGGGGGGGAGTTACCTTGTTCTTTACTGTTGGTTACATCCTTTAAAAAGTTATTGTTTTACAAGTTAAGGACTCATGATATAGAACTGCTGTAATATTCAGTAATTAATTTTACCTTCATTCCGGGAATCGTTTTGGGAAAAGGTGGATATCTCATTTTGGAATGAAAGTCTTCATTTTATATATATATATAAGTTGACTGCTCTGCTCGCTACTGTATGGCTTTTGTTAGCACAAATTTTTTTTGTGCTTTTATTCACTTTATGGAAGAAATGCTGCACATAGACTTTGCGTCCATATTAAATAATTTGCTCCTTTTCAACTGTAGGTGAGATATAATAATATAAGACACTTGAGACATATCATGGGTTTTTCAAATGCACCTATAACGTTGCGTGTTGTGTTGTGAGAGAGTTCAATGCCATCTAAAGAGAAATAGATGCTTACTTCAGTCAGTTTCAGCTTGTCTTCTCATCTCTCACGCCCTGATAAAGAAGGTCGGAATCGAAAGAGAGAGTTTTCTATCGAATGTTTGTCTTTACCCGGGTTGGAGTCAATTCACTTTCAATTTTATTCATTTCAAGAAGTGGATTTTCTTCAGTATTCAAACGTTAAAATGGCGTTAGACCCAATCCCTAAAGACAGTACTGAAAATAAAGGCTTTATCTATATTGTGTGAATGTTGGTTTCAATTAGATTTTTTTGAATTGACCCCTGACCCTGCTGGTTACTTTTCCAGGAGTGGCCTGGGATAAGAAGGGCAGTGCTTCAGAGGTTTTCCTCCTAGACCTCTTCTGTTAGAGCGCCCCCTGCTGGTCAGGTGGGTTGACCTCAAGCTGTAGGAGTTTTATACAGACACTGGCTACTCAATGACCCACAACCTTATCCCAGTACTGATGTCTTCACCATCCATTCATTACCTTGCTCTTTGACTTGTTTGGCTGTTAGATTTCTCCTTTTTCTACATTTAACTTTGTGTCAGAGACAGACCTGAGTGAAATATTTGCAGATACTCTTTATGGTTACTTTATGCCATGCGATGGGGTTTGCCACATAGGACAACACCGAAGGTCGTCAGAAGATTTAGACAATCACAGGGAAATATTTTAACGTTTATTTTCTATATTTCTCTCTGATTGACAACTTATGTGACACTATCTGAATTGCCCTGATGTGGTAAAAACCCACCCATCTGGTACTAAAATAAACGCTAGCAATTATTTACAGCTTCTCTTTGATCTAGGTCTAGTCAGAGAAGAGATCAATAGGAAATATCAAAAGAAAGGAGAAAAAAATGGGTTTGAAAGTTATTGAGACAGAGACAGAGCAGAGCTGATTTCACCCCTCTGAAATATTTAACTGGAGGCGTCACCTGTTGTCTTCGTCCTCTCTGGGTCGTGTGTCCTCAAGATGTCCGCTGGGGATTTTCACCACTCAAATACCTAACCAGAAGCAGGTGACATTCTCGCCTGGCTGCACATGGGTGCTGTCTGCGGCTACTTGAAATGTTTACATGTTTTAAATAGTCATTTTCACGTATTTTTAATAATCATTACTTCAGTCTGATCTGTTCCCGAGCCCAGACTGACAGGTGACTTTGTCCTTCAGTTTGCAGTCTGATATTTCTGTCCTCTTGCCTCGTACGTCTATTCTCCATCACTCCGCTCTTTTAATGGTCATTTTGCTTCACTGTTTTCCCCAGAGGTACTTTTCCCCATCCATATTAAATGCACAATTTAGCTGGATGTTTGGACAGTTTTTGCCACCGCCCCCAGTCTATACCAGTCTGTACTCAGTAGCCATGATGTGTCACTTTCTGAGCTTTTAATGGCTATGATACTCACTGGGACAGAAGAGCAACCCAGTGGGGACAGAGGAACATCACATTACCATTTACATGCGTTGAAATGTCACAGTAAATCTACAGTGTTTTGTTTTTTTATAGCTTTGAGGAAAAAAAGAAATGTTCCATTGTCATGTCTGTCTGAGGGATGTAATACACAGGGCAACTTTTTGGTCAACGTGATGGGGCAACATTCCCAGCAAAAGGAGTTGCATACAGGGAAAGATATGCAATAAAATTGAACAAGGACAACAAGGAGTTACCATGTAACTGATTCAAGAGTGTTTGGGACAAATCCTTGCCCCAAAAATCCCCCAAAATTGCCCAACATGTCACAGCCTTGAATGTTATAATTGCCACGGCTGTTTCTCCGTTATTGTATCTCGTGCATTTAATCAACCGCATGATTTTGATTTGATATAATTACTTTGTAACCCAGAGAGAAAATTGCTCAACTCAAACTCACCCTTGGTTTCATTAGCCATCAACTCATCATATTTACACGGTTATATTTCACTGTACATCCCTGCATCATTCACCTAATATCATGTCTGTGTATTTCAGAAGCCTGTCATTACTTTCTGCACTAATAAGAGATAACCAAAATTGTGCCTGATGTTTGTTTGTATGTACTGTATGTATAAGAATATTCCTAAACCACGTCGTGTGATCGCTTTTCTATGACCTAGAATGACTTGATTATTTCAATAAAGTATATTTGGCTGTTTTTGTAAGTTCTGCTCATGCATATTTTATTTCATACAAAGAAATCTTACGAATCAAAACACCTGTAAAAGATAAATTCACAATCTATTTATCCATTTGCGTCAAACAAAATGCTATTTCCAGCACACTTCCGATAGTGTCAGGGCAGTTGGAAATGACGGGAAAGTATACATTTAAAAAACTTGACGCTCATCTTAATCTCCTGTGTGACAAACCCCACCCATCTGTCACCAAACAGGCTAAAACAAACCATATTTGTGATTAATATTTGATGCTGGTCTGTTATCAGCAGCTCAGCAGCAGAGGGCAGCAGTGGTGCATGAACACTGATCAGAGGACTAAAACCACATACACAAGACTGAAACTATATACTACTACATCTGTACCTGGGGACTGCATTGCTATTGTTAGTTCCTAATTGTACCTGCTCGTGTACATTTCCGTTTTATTGATCATTCGTGTTAGAGGTAGTTAGACCCATCAATCATCCTCAGGCTGCCAATCACAGGTAGGCCTACGTTGTATGTTGGTATGTTGACACACACAACACACTCCTGCAACACAACACACACTTCTGACTGTAAGGAAGCCGTGAACAGATTTAAGGATGTCAGTAGTCAACACGATGTTTTCTAGGAAGCAGGAACAAACCCGTTGCCCTTTCCTCTCCAGGGTGTTTACCCCCCACCTCTTCACACAGGGATGAGGGAAGGATGGGAGAAGGTTGTCATGACGACCGAATTCCCAAGGCGGTGGCAGTCATCGGCTGGTACAGGTGTGGGGAGCACAAGAGGTTCACAATAGTGTGTGTGTGTGTGTGTGCGTGCGTGCGTGCGTGCGTGTGTGTGTGCGTGTGTGTGCCTGCTCTCGACACTCACTGCATACCATTATTTCACTGATAATGATCCCATGGCCTTTTAAGGGAAAGACGTTTAAAAAAAGATAAACGACTGTTTGGCCTCTGCTCTGTTTCGACTGATCTCTGCCAGGAGAGCTGAAGAATCCTCTTGGTAAAACGGTTTCAGACAAGAAAAGCCCACAGCCTCTGCAGCTCTGCCGTCTACATTACACAGGAGCAGGAATCACGTTTAGCCAGTGTTGCTTAAAGTCACACTGAAATGAAAAATGATGTACACCTATTTAACAATAAAAACGTTTATTTTCTCATATTTTTCCCAGTCCCTCCTCACGTTATGTCCCGCTCCAACATCCTGTTTCAGATTTCACACGGGGCGCAGCTTTCTAGTAGGGCACCTCAGAGGGGTCCCATGAGCACCCCCCCTGATTTTTTTTTTTTTATCTGTATTTTTGGAATCCTTAGGATGTCTAGAATATAGATTTGGATGATCCCATGTCAAAATCCTGGGAGAAATTTGGTTTGCGTTCACGTACATAGGTGCCAGGTGGGTGGGGTTTGCCACACAGGACACATATAGGACACACAACACAACCACTGCCAGAAAGGTCCGACAGTCACAGGAAAGTGTTTGAAAAGTCGATTGATTCTACCTCTCTGTGACTGACACTAGATTCTGTGTTTGGATGCAGGAAAACCCCGCCCGCCCGGTGCTCCACGCAGGGTAAAACAAACACTTTTGACCCACGTCTGGACAGGACTGAGCCAGAGAGCTCTGAACCCTTTTCCACTTGCTTTTCCAACATGATGTTTCTCAGCACATTTCACTTGGCGCTCTTTTCTTTACTGAGAGCCTGGAATTCTGTCTTGGCTCAGTCCAAATACACGTTGTCATGGATTTGGAGCGCTTCTTTCTCTTCATAAATGGTAAATGGACTGCATTTATATAGCGCTTTTCAAAGCTATTAAGCTGTCCAAAGCACTTGTCTCACATTCACCCATTCACACACCGTTGGCGGAGGCAGCCATGCAAGGAGCCAACCTGCTCAACAGGAGCAATAGGAGTTAGGTGTCTTGCTCAAGGACACTACGACAGATTTTTTCCCCAGGAGGATGAGGACTCGAACCACCAACCTCCCGGTTGCTGGGCGAGGGCTCTACCTCCTGAGCCACTGCCGCCTTTCTCTCTGTTTATTTCTCTCTCTTTCTCATCTATTGCTTTGTTTGTCTTTACCCACCAGTTTAGCATGCAGCAAATGTCATTATGTGAGCGTAATATTCACGTATTGCATTGAATATAAGAGTTAATGAATATAAGTAATGAAGAGTTTATCTATATAATAATTAGGAGCAATGTTTTGGTACCACTTTAATTCTATTGGATATTGTAAGATGCTTGATGCTGATTGGTCAATACAGACTTCGCAATATCAAGTTTAACGTAATTTTGCTACAATGAGAGACATCGAACATAACCTTTCCATTTTGTTAATAAAATCATTATTTTCATTGCACACAGGATTATTGTGCTTATTGTATAAAACAAGACAGCAAACCGTGTGTGTGTGTGTGTGTGTGTGTGTCTAGTGGTTACTTGGATCAAAGTCTAATTTCAGATGTGACTAACTTGAACTCATCAACCCCCGCACACGCACACACACACACACACACATACACACACACACGCACACACACACACACACACATACACACACACACACGCACACGCACACACACACACACACACACACACACACACACACACACACACACACACACACAGGCCTGCCACGTACTCACTTGCACAGAAGCCTTTTCATTACACATTTTCATTCCTTTCATAGCGAATCATAATATCATAATTATGAGCCGGAATAAAGGGAGAGATGACTCAAACACACAGTCACACAGTCATTTTCATTTCATTCGATCGGTCTTCAGACTGGATGTGATTGGATAACAACAGAGTCTGACTGCCAATCAAGTGGAGACAGAGAAGAGCTGACCACATCCTGAGAGCTGAGAGCCTCTGACTCATCTAGATGACATCATCAGCGCGCTGCCGGGAAGCCGGGATGATAAAGTTTAGGCTAAGTTCTCGCAAATTGATGGGAGCAGCGTTTCTCCCTGTCACACACACACACACACACACACACACACACACACACACACACACACACACACACACATACTCCAAACCACAGGCTTGGAAGAGGACAGAGACCTGCAGTTTCAGGTTATTTGAATGGCTTTGTTCTTACTGTACCTGAAATAAAGGAATAAGCAGTGGAAAGTGAACCTCTAACTCTGGCAGCGTTAGTGCCTTGCTCCACCCACTGAGGACCGCACTGAGCTTTACAGAGAACCACTTCACTAAAGAACCATATAACGGTAATAAAAAATAATGAAGCAGCTTATAAACACATACCCTTGAGCTGCAGGTACTACCTGCCACACGCTACCTCGCCCTGAACATTACCGTAAAGTATTTTCTGTGCAGAGGAGGGCTATCTAGGGCACAAAGAGAGAGAGCGGGCAATTTACTGTAACTCTGTGAAGTTAGTATTGGAACAGTGTCCTGAAGGTGGGGGTAGATATGATGGATGACCCGTCTCCCCGTTTTAATTAACATAGCTTCTCTTCTCTAGTTTCTGGGGGAGGAACTTGCGCTCTGAA
>OMLI01097069.1:0-11707 GCA_900302605.1 Rondeletia loricata
ATCCTTATCGTGACACTGCCTCCTAGTGGATACGTTAACGTTACGTTCAAGTATAACAGAACACAGCCACGCGGACGTATCCGAACGTATCCGAACGACACCCGCTTACGTGCCGACGGAGAAGCATGTTCCAGCCTTTAAGAAGGCAGAAGGGGAAAGGAGATTGTAAATGAATCATGCTTGTTGCAATGTCGGATTAAAAGAAACTGTATTTTGCACTTGAATTGAGAGAGCGCGAGTGAAGTGAATGATACAATGTTGCAGTTTTTGGAATTCCACCCTCTGTATGAAATGTGTTATGTAAATAAACTTTTAGAAAACAATTATAATGTATTTAAGTATAATGAATTATTGTGCAAAACATATTTTAGTGCAAATCTGATTGATTGATAAAACAATTATGTAAAAAACATTTCACACGTGAACATTTTTAAGAACATCTTTTGGTATACAAATACAATTATTATTATTATTATTATTATTATTATTATTATTATAAGAATAAATAGTCACTGGCCCTCCTCTGCCGTGTCTGCCCTTTCCTGCAGCCTGTCTCTAAACCCACGTGACATGTTATTGTACCGGTGCCCAAAATCCATTCCCCTTCGAATTTACTAGATTCATAACAACTTTTGACATAAACAATAAAGTGCATGCGGTATTTAGATTCATAACAAGATCCACGTGTGTCCACGTAAAGGGGAGTGGATTTAGGGCAGGCAGTGAAATGGGCACAACGAACGATAAAAAGAACGGCTCCCACCAAGAGGGCCTATGACTCGGTTCCCTTCGTTCGTACCAAAGAGCCGTTCAAAAGAATCAGATCGTTCGCAAACGTCACTACTTGACATTCTGCTAAGAGGCACTTAAGGCAAGCTGCGTTAACTTTGATTCAGTGAAATTCAGAAAAAGGAGAAAAACATTCAGGCCAAACTCCACTTCCTCACCTGGGACTGAGCTCGCAGGGTGGCGAGAGCATCATCCATGTCCGCCTGACGCACAGTGGTGGCTTTCCCACAGGGGAACTTGTACAGCTCTTCTTGACACTGGGACCGGGAGACAGTCTCACCGCAGAGGGTTTTCTTTAAACCGGTCACATTGACCCCAATCATCGCACACTCAAAGTAGTTACCGTTGAGCAGTGCCACAGCGATCCAGCTGGAAGGGGCCACTACTGCTGTGGTGGTGATCTGAAAGAAGACCATCCCGCCGGCAACAAAGGTTTTCCAGCGGCACAATGTGGATTTGCCATGACAGAGACCCGTGAGCAGTTTCCACGTCTTTTTGCTTAAGATGTAGCCCAACACCAGGAGTGCCAAAGCGGGCACCAGGAGAAATACCATGCCGTAGAAAAAGTTCAAGTTGTTGCAGGGACACTTGAACACCACTGATGAGAAGATCTGCTCCCCGCCTGCTGTCAGCAGTGCGACTAACCCGAAGCCGAGGTTTGTCTGTTTGCCAGCAATACTGAGAACGGTCTTGAACTTATCCATCTCTCTAGAAGCGCACGGAGACTGCCTGTATATTATGAAGTGCGACAGTCTCGTTTCCCCTTCTTCTGCCTGTCTGTCTGTCACTCATGATGTGCCCCCACCCACCCAAGGTGTCAACTAGCTCTCTGGGTCATCCGGTTTATTTATGGGCGACACACGAGGCACTAAGCTCCGATACGTTCCGTGAGAGAAGGACGCGCCAAACTCAGCCATTAAAAAAGGTAAAGGTTATAACACCTAAAACAAGACCCAGGACCATTACGAATCATTCGCACCCACTCTCCAATTCGGCATGCATCCGATACACCAAGCAGCACTTATCTCAATACATTTTCTACTTTCAGTGTTGGGTCACCTGTTATTCAAACTTCTTCCACCAAAATACACAGTGGAGGGCAGCAGCGAGTGGTGTGAACCAATTCTAAAAGTTCTGATTTTACTGGAATAAAGTGCTGCTTGCTGGATCACTTGTCTGCCGAACTTACCATAAGACACTTCCGACTATTTGAGTCCTGTTCTACCCGGTATGTAGGCTACATTCCCCGATAAGCATGCCAAGGCCACATTATAGATATTCAGTAGGTATTTATGAAGAGTTTGGCGTGCCGTTCTCTCCATCCAATACAGTGGATCGTACAAACTGTCACCATGTTATATAGCCTACTATACTATACTATACTATACTATGACTATAGGCTACTATAATATAATATAATTACAAGTATTATTGTTATAACTTTTTAAAATCCGTTGGTTTTGCATCTTTTTTGCATTCGTTTAAGTTGTTTTTGTTTCGATCTTGTAAGGTCTACAGGATTAAACCCTAAGGTAAGTCACTACATCTAATATAATTTACAACCAAAACGTCCAAACCTGCTTATATCCGCTAAATTGTGGAGAGTGGAACAATCACTAAAGACTGGCAAGACATTATTATTTGGTCAATGTGATAAATGATTACACCTGTAGGTCACCAAACTATCAGCTACATTGGTCCTGGAATTTTTCTTGAGCTTTGCTCTCCATTATAATTCTAAAAACTTCAAGATCAAGATTTGAAGATTTGGACTCACACAGGTGCTGAGGTAAGTTATACCCTGTGCAACATTTTATTCATGTTGCCGTTAAGCGCGTGTGTGTTCTCCTCCAGTCCATGTGGGGGCGCTGTTGTTATTTATTCATGTTGCCGTTAAGCGCGTGTGTTCTCCTCCAGTCCAGTGGGGGCGCTGTTCTATAACGCGTTGGTTGCCAACTGTCACCAAATCGCATAGAAGAATCTGTTTAGAGCGGACAGATTTCAGCTAGCTATCTCCTGTGTCAAACAGCGGAGTTGAAGTATTTACCTACAATTTTTTGATTTGCTTCGCCGGTCAACGTGATTTACGGATTATTTGGTCTTAATTACAAACGTAAGATTTCTAATTGTCATTAAAAAAGGTCCCAGAAATGGCAGAGTATACAGGTGAGTGTCTCTCTAGCCAGCTAACGTTAGCTGGCTAGCTAGCCACTGTGTCAATCTTAGCTAGCTATATGTTAACTCCTTGAAGAGCTGCAGTTTGCTGGTTTCCCAAGTAAACTAATGATGTACCTTTTGGGAAGCAGCGCTCAACTGGCAGGTAGGTTATGCAGGGATATATTGCTAATTGCTACCTAACCGTCTAGAATGCCCTCTGCCAGTTACCGTTAGCCTAGCTGCGGTGCGTGCGTACGGCTAGACCGTCACGCACAACTCCATTCAGAAATCTGGCAATTAAATGTTGCCTTGCTTAACGGCAAACACACGTACTACTTAAACATAACTTTAAACCTGTTACTAATCCTGAAGGTCTTCTGGTATTTCGGCATGCATGTGATCCACCAAGCAGTGATAATTGTTATTCCCACAATCTTCTTCCACCGTGTTGGGCAGTAGCGAGCACTAGCCCCACTAGCGTCCCATACACTTCTATACAAAACGACTTACCAAGCGCTTTATTGTTGTGTGCGGTTTCCAAACGGCTGCTCCGTGGTGGCGCAAATGTTCACCCTTCCTCTTGGCCTTAGTATAATTTAGACCACACCATCAAAGTTCCAATAAAGCCCTTAGTTTCCCCCAAAACCCAGCTTTAGAGAGCTAAAGCTAATGCTACATCGCTGATGACGCACGCACGTAGTAATGGCATGTAAGTCATGAGGCTGAGCAGCTTGAACCAATTCTAAAAGTTAAGATGTTATTTAAATGGAGTGCTGCTTCGTGGATTGTATGTACCGGTATCCCGAATTTAAGAGTGGACCCTAACAATTTAGCAAAGGTCTTAATTCTTACTTTATGGTGTGTGCTCGCCCCAATGGGACGCTAGATGGCTGTGATTCTCGGCATACAAAACTACATGCCTGCACTTTATTGTTGCGTGCGGTTTCCAAACGGCTGCTCCGCGGTGGCTCAAACTTTCACCCATTGTCCTTGGCCTTAATATCACTTAGACCACACCATCAAAGTTCCAATAAACACCTTCGTTTTCACAAAACACAGCTTTAGGGAGCTGGGAGCTACAGCTAATGCTACCTCGCGGATGACGTCGCCTCTACGCTGCTGCACGCACAGGTCACGTAGCCCTTCAGAATAAAGGTTCCTCGGCAATGTTTGCTGATTCTTCCGTGCCTTCAGCCATTTAGGGACTTGAGAAAAATGTGAAGAAGTCGCTTCTTAACCCGCAAAGTATTGTGCGCACCCCTTCTCTCTGACAGGTTTTGGTATATTGCCGAGGAACCTATATGACCTCCGTCATATAGGTTGTCAGCACAGCCTGCTGTAAGCGGCTAGTCACCACCACTTGACTGTTGGTTTTGTTTGGGGAACCAGTGTCATGTAACGTTAAGACATGTTTTGTCCTTCTCATTTTTATCAGAACAAAACGAGGCAAAGCACGACAACTCATCATCCCCTGGAATGACAGACCAAGAGAAAGAAATGGCAGCCAGTGCATATGAAGCGTTCACGGTAAATCATCTCCTCCATTCATCATTACCTTACTCTAGAAGCCAGCCTTAGCTGCTTAGCTGTAGTTTGCAGTAGTGTGTTGACACCTATCAAAACTACTCAGATATCACCTAGGCTACTAGCCCCGATGTGTTTGTTTCTCTCTTTTATGGAGAGAAGTCACGCCAGACTTTAAAAATCTGGCATTTGAATGTTGCCTTGCTTATGGCAAAGGTACACACCTTGAAAACAAGGCTAATGACCTTTTCTGAATAGTTATGGTAAATTCAGCATACACGTGATCAACCAAGAACGCTTATCTAAAAAAAATATCAACTTTTAGAATGTGTTCACACTGCTTTCCATGGTGTATTTAGTGGAAGATTATTGCAGGTATAGCAGGTGAACCAATTCTAAAAGTTGAGATTTCATCAAAATAAGTGCTGCTGTTTCGGATAATGCTGAATTGAAGAGTTTACCCTAACAATTCAGAGGTCTTAAGTCATGTTCTACTAAATGTATATGTTTGCTGATCAGCATCGCCACATTAAATTACCAGATTATTGAATGGTGTTTGGCATGACATTCTTTACATGCAAGAGATATTGGCACCTATCAGGGCTATATATAAGCCAGCCGTAGCTCCTTGGCTGTCGTTTTCAGTAATAAATTAACACCTATCATAAATACTCGGATATCACATGGGCTGCTGTATATACAACTGACATGAACATGTCCATGCTGCTTTCGCTGACTTTTGTTCCTCACAGGCTGGGAAGTATGATGAGTCTCTCAAACACCTTGAAACCCTGCAAGAGCTGAACAAAGAGGACTACAAGATTGCAATGAATAAAGCTATTGCTGAATTTTACAAAAGCGGTCAAACTACCACAGGGACTTTGAAGCAGACCCTAATGGCAATGAAAAACCAGGTAACTATTGAAATGTGCGTTATATTTTTCTCATGTCCTGTTTGATATGCTTCCAGTGCCATGATTGTTTATGCTAGTTCTACACAAAGACAGCAGTTTTTGCTACTTCACAAGATATCTTGTACTTCATCATCCATCATGTATTTTAATCCTTGAAGGTTCACACATCAGTGGAGGACATTGATGGGTTGGATGATGTCGAAAATAGTTTGCTGTACTACAATCAAGCCATCATTCACTATCATATGCGGCAGTACTCTGAGGCGATCTCCATTGGAGAGAAACTCTATCAGTTTCTCGAACCATTTGGTATGTTATGGTGGTTTATGTGTGTTTGCCAAGTCACAGCTCCAATATCAGCAGAAAATGTTTGATATAGAACATATTAATTGACATGATCTTCAGCAGCAATGTTTTATAATGTCACAGATCACACAACAAAAAAAAACTACAATTTACTGCATTGCCATGTTAGCCACGTGATGTGTTCACAAAGAAGTGTTGCTTAAAGGTGCTACATGTAACATTTATCATCAATAAATCATTAACACATTAGTTATTTTTGCGACAACAAATGAAACCATTACAAAGAAGATTGGCAGCTTCTACTGGCCTCTACAGCATTTTACCTCGTTTGCCACCGGGTCGGATTTGGCAGGCAATCTGCTGTATTGTTTTACAGCACAAAGGGAGATTGCTTTACAGCACAAAACAGGAAGAGGCCACTGTTCTTCCAGTGCAAACAGAGCTAAAGCTTCCAGACTTTCTGGCAGTGGCAGATGGTGGAAGGAGTGAAAGGCATATGAAAAAATAATTTCCAGAGAAAAGAGAAAACCTTTGACCAAAGAAGGAACATCTTTTTGTGACAGGAAGCAACAGGGTTTATGGGAAATGTGGTCTTAATTTTGATAAACAGTAGCACTAACAATACTACTGGCATGAGATAGAGGCTACCAATTGTCTTGACCATGGTCTCATTTGTTTTAGGTAATTATAGCATAATTAATTTGACAATGACATATTTATGTTTAAAAATACTACATGGAGGAGCTTTAATCTGCAACCCAACAGTTTGGCATGGCTTGATTGTGTTATTTGTCCTAGAAGAGAAGTTTGCTCAGGCGGTGTGCTTCCTGCTGGTGGATCTCTACCTGCTAACCTTCCAGCCAGAGAAGGCCCTCCATCTCCTAGCTCTGCTGGATAAACTGTCTGTACAAGGAAACAACAAGAACGGGAAAGCAGAGGTATTCCACTTCAGAAAATTGTCATAAAGAATTTCATTTACCGTTAATGTTGCTTGAATCCATGGAGTTACTGTACGTTAAATATGATATCTCCCATTGTTCTCAACTGTCCTCAGTCCGTCCGCCTTGACACTGTCTTTTATGCATCAAACATATTGTTCTTGAATACTGAATATTAATGAACTGAAAATGATTTATTATTAGCTACGGTAGTGAAGTGCTTCCATTATATTTTCTACGAGTGTTCTCAGTGAAAGGCTCAGCTGTAGTGCATGTGTGACTTACGTTGAGGTTGTCTGTCCAGGGGGTATTAGGAGGAAGATGCAACTACTACATTCACAGGGACCCTGTAGTGGAGGCTGCAGACCTTATTTAGCATAATCTCAGGGAGCTTGGAGGACGGGTTACTATACACACGATGCCTTATCAGACTGGCTAGCTGGCCCAGAGCAGTGACAGCAGGCCACTCTTAGCCTAGCCTTATTCTTAAAGAGCATAGAAGTTCAACCCATTATCTGAGAGTAGATATAGAAAACTAAAAAACAAAACTGTTACACTTCAATGGCCAAAGCATGTAAGAATGCTATTTAGTTTTTATGTAGACCTATCTATCTGAGGCTGCTAACTGAAGATGACATTTTCCAACAGGAAATGACAAAAAACATTCATATTTAAAAGCATAATGATGCAGTTTACTATGTATTGAGTGCTTTGTTTAATTCCAGAACAACAATTCAAACAAAGATGGAGCAAACCAGAAGGCAGAGGTCATGGCCATGATTGAGGCAGCCAAATCAAAGATGCACCAGGTAAGAGTTCAGTTTCAGTTTATTTTTATTTCAACAGGAAAAAACAGTTTTAAAAACACAAATGGAATACAAAGTTTGGGCCCAACTTAGTTACTTAAATGTTTTACAGTCGGTTTCCTGCCCTGCAGAATAGAAGAAGAGCAAAGGAAAAAGAATAGTGCTAAAGATGTGTGTCTAAAGAAGTTGAAAGAAATAAGAGGAAAAATAAGGAAGGAGAAAGAGGCTCATAGTTGAAGAGCTGAATAGAGACATTTGAAAGAATGGAGTATAGTGAAGGGGCTTTTGTATATAAGTATTAATGTTCACAGTGCTGAATACTTAGAAGTGAGGATTTGAGGTTGGTTCTATTCATATGCTGTTTAATTGACTCATGACTATTGTTTCGTTTTACAGTACAAGGTGAGAGCCTACATTCAGATGAAATCATCCAAGGCATGTAAAAGGGAGATAAAATCGGTGATGAACACAGCAGGGAATGTGAGTCTAATGTTTTGATGCCATTCATTTCCTCGTCTCGCACCAAATGAAATCTTGGTAGATAGAATTACTCAAGCAATGGGGGAAAGAGGATTGGATGTGTTTCAAGAGCTTTCAAATGGAGCTGCTGATGTTGGTCATCTTTCTGACCTGTGTTTCCTGTCGTCTCCTCCAGTCTGCACCCTCACTCTTCCTGAAGAGCAACTTCGAGTACCTGAGAGGAAACTATCGGAAAGCAGTGAAGCTGCTGAACAGCTCTAACATTGCAGAGCACCCTGGGGCCATCAAGACGGGTGACAACTCTCTCTAAAGATAGATGGTTTCCTTTTATAAGACTGGAATTAAATATTAGAGGTGCACCGATAACAGTTTTTCAGAACCGATAGGAGTTACAGATCCAAGTACTATGTCATTCATGTAGCCTAGTATTGGCCTATTATAAAAACAATAACAGGAACAAGTGAATCTATTGTTTATTCATTTGATCAAATTATGCACTGAACATTGTATGACGCTCCTCAATGGAATACAAGAAAATAATAACGATAAATGATAATAATAACATAGAAAATGGGCTACATAACAGGCTAGAGGATATTGTTTCTCTTTTTTCTAAGTTATCAGATAAAAACAGCTTATTCAGAATAGGTTAACAGCTAAAGAAGAGTGTGGTAGGTTAGGCCTAATAAAACAGAATAAAACAGCCTGCATAGCTAAGGCTCTGTTCTGAACAATAGGTGATCTGCCTATGAACTTCAAATAGCAGCATTTTCATGTCAGGAGAAATTTTTCCTACCACTGGAAAAGTTTTGTTATGTTGCACCAAAGCGTGTGCCGTTAAAGTATCAATATAGGGGAAATTAATTTACCCATCCGAGTAGGAGATTCTTATTCAGAATCTAATTGGCTTTAGCAGTGACATTTGATCATTTTCACAAATGCAAGTTGATTGATTGTGCATGTTTCCTTGTCTTAGGTGAATGTGTACGATGTATGTTCTGGAACAATCTGGGATGCATACACTTTGCAATGGGGAAACATAACCTGGGCATTTTCTACTTCAAGAAGGCCCTGCAAGAGAATGACCACACATGTGCACAGCTAGGAGATGGCGGCAATGGGCAATGTGAGTCAAAAGTAGCACTGTTGCTTGGCTGTACCATGACACAATGAATGTGAATGTACTTATTCCCTTTTTGGCGTTGTTTTCATCAACCGTACTGTTGTTATCCTTTCATCCAGCTAAGAAGTTTGCAGGTATCCCCATGTGTGCCCTGCTAGCCAACAAGCGCTATGAGCTGCTGTATAACTGTGGGATTCAGCTACTGCACATTGGCAGGCCTCTGGCAGCCTTCGAGTGTCTGATGGAGGCAGTGCAAGTTTACCACTCCAACCCTCGACTGTGGTTACGACTGGCAGAGTGCTGCATTGCTGCGAACAAGGGGGTATGGATTTCCCAATATTCATCCTGATTTAGTATTTTGCTTTCATTGTTCAGTCTGATGTTGGCATCCCATGAGTGGTTTAGAATTACGGCGTATTGGATTTTCCCTATCTAGTCTGAGAATCCTGCTCTATTGTTGTGGTTTTGCACAATCCATTGCATCTGAAAAGACAACTGTCCGTCCCCTCAGAAGAAAGCAATGCCTGACCCTCCCTAAATCACCTACAAATGTGAAAAAGTGGGTGCTTTGCTGGATCCAGGCAAGAATAAAGATGTCCCTGCTGCTGTGGAATATTATCTAATGATGCATATTCATTTCCAAAGGACAGTTCAATCATTATTTATTAACATAAAAAAAATCTAGGAACCAGAGGGCCATGGTTGATCAGTGATGTCAACATATACAGACTTCAGCTGCTATATTGACAATAATTGGGAAACTGATTTTAGTTAGGAATGTCAGTTTGAACGTGTACATCCAAATTACCGTTATTTCATAGTAATAACCATCTAACAATTCTGAATGAGAAAAATGTGTACAGAAAATCACCCTGGGCGTTCTCACAGTCACCTTTTCTATCTGTTCTTTTTATGTTTTCAGGGCTCGGAACAGGAGAGCAAGGGTTTACCTTGTAAAAAAGGCATAGTTCAGTCTATTGTTGGGCAGGGTTACCACCGCAAGATTGTCTTGGCATCACAGTCTACCCAGAACACTATCTACAGGTCAGTGTCGACTCCAACAAGTCCATCCTGTATCCACTAAACTCCACAAAGGAAGCTTTTCTTAATTTTGACATTTGCCTGTATTGTCTAGCAGAGGGCAGTAATAATAAGTTATTATATGACGTTGACACAAGTGATTATATGATTTGTGACTAAAAGATGCTGTGTAAGCTAAGGTTGGCCCCGTACAAGTTTTTGAAGGCAGATACTGATATTTATGCATTTAAACTGCTGGTAGCTATTCTGTGCTGATATTTTTATTGAGATAGCAGAATGTTTAGCTTCTTGCTAAATCTGGTGCACCCATCTCCTTGTTTATTGCAAATGATTAATGTACGTGCACACTGTCCTTTTTTATAAACTAAATAAACAAACAAACAGTGAAGTACTGATCAAATTACAATAAATATGTAATCAGTCAAACTACATCATATCCATCATATCAGAGGTGGATGGCAGTGACTGGCCGATATCTGATTAAAATTAAAATTATGATATCATCTTGATATATCAGTCTAATCCTACTTTACCCCCATCCGTTCATAAACAAAGAGCTATTTCTTTTCGTTTTGATTAAAATTGTGTCCAGTGACAGTGTTCATGTGTGTATGCACAGTGAGGGCCAGTCAGCGGCTATCCCAGTAGCCAGTATGGAGTTTGCAGCCATCTGCCTGAGGAACGCCCTGTTGCTCCTTCCTGAACACCAGCAGCAGGAAACCAAGACCGAGAATGGCGCCAAGAGCTCCAGCCAATCAGGAAGCACAGAGAGCGGCAGCGAAAACAGCGATATCTGCAGGTCAGAAGCAGACTGTGGTCTGAATGTAATTTTATGCTCTTTGCCAGAGACAATCAAAATATGTATAGAATGAAATCAAGGCCCTATATTGTTTGTTTGTCTCATGTTCCAATGCACTGTGCATGGGTCAAACTCTGGTTTGTTAATTCATTCTGGGCTGCCTAAGTGCAGCAGCGGTTATTGGAAATACAAGTCCCAGTTGCCACACCTAGCATTAGCAGTATAGGTCAATCTGGGTGTGAGACACAGCTGTACACTATCAAATTACATCAGTCCTCTATACCTGTACACCATCAAACTACATCACTCATCTATACCTGTACACCATCAAACTACATCACTCATCTATACCTGTACACCATCAAACTACATCACTCATCTATACCTGTACACCATCAAACTACATCACTCCTCTATACCTGTACACCATCAAACTACATCACTCCTCTATACCTGTACACATCAAACTACATCACTCATCTATACCTGTATACCATCAAACTACATCAGTCCTCTATCACTCCTCTATACCTGTACACTATCGAACTACATCACTCCTCTATACCTGTACATATCAAACTACTGTACATCACTCCTCTATACTGTTCACTTTCAAACTACATCACTCCTCTATACCTGTACACTATCAAACTACATCACTCCTCTATACCTGTACATTATCAAACTACATCACTCCTCTATATCTGTACCCTATCAAACTACATCACTCCTCTATAGCTGTACACTATCAAACTACATCACTCCTCTATACCTGTACACTATCAAACTACACCATTCCTCTATACCTTTACACTATCAAACTACATCCA
>OMLI01097076.1:0-11514 GCA_900302605.1 Rondeletia loricata
CCATGCTAACACTTTAGCATACACTATGTTGAGTGATAGTAGGCTCCATGCTAACACTTTAGCATACACTATGTTGAGTGATAGTAGGCTCCATGCTAACACTTTAGCATAAACTATGTTGAGTGATAGTAGGCTCCATGCTAACACTTTAGCATACACTATGTTGAGTGATAGTAGGCTCCATGCTAACACTTTAGCATACACTATGTTGAGTGATAGTAGGCTCCATGCTAACACTTTAGCATACACTATGATGAGTGATAGTAGGCTACTAGCATTATCTCAAAAATGAGAACTTGTAGCAGCTCTAATCCAATCCAATCCAATCCAATCCAACTTTATTTATAAAGCACATTTAAAAACAACTCAGTTGACCAAAGTGCTGCACAATCAATAAATCAATCAAGATAGTAAAAAACTATAAAAACACAATAAAAAAAACCCACAAGGACCAGCTAAATAGTATGTGATAATTCCGGTTATTTTCAACCTGGGCCTTATTTACCTGGTTTTTGCCATCATTATGATTGATTGTGTTAAAAATTTTGTCACTTACTTCACTGCCGAGCTTTTCATCTCTCCAGTTCGCCGGGAATGCTGCTCTCCAATACACACTCAAGGGCCAAAGCAAAATCCAACAGTTGAACCCAAAAAGTGATTAAAACTTGCCGCACAAGTACTCTGACTCTTCAAGTCATATCGGATGTTCTGTAAATACGAACTGCCGACTGGGAAAACCCGTTCACATCAAGTAGGATATGTGCGATTTTTTGCGGGCTCCGATATCTCCCACTTGGCGTCACAAATTGCGGAAGTGAGTCAACACAAGCAGTAAACAGCAGCGCATCCACCGATGTCAGCAGTCCAAGGTATTAATCTACAGGCCACATAATTTATTATAATTATTAAACCTTTATTTAACCAGGTGAATAAAACCCACTAACAACATTCTATTACTAAAAGGTCTGTCTTCTGTGATGGAAATCAGAATAAAGAGGCTTTATCAGAGTTGTCTTTGTGATTATTTAATAAGCTTGCTCAAGCAAGGGTCATGCTAGTCGCATATGATCACTTAACATCTTGTAATCTCCCAAAAAGTCAGTGTTTTCCTTTTATGGAGCTGCTAAAGAATTTTGTATGTATGGTTCCAATGGAAACCCATATATGGTCTAAATGCTGTTTCAGAGGCTTTTCCTGACAAGAATACAATTCTGGAGGGAAACACTGAACCCTTGTAATTATTGGCAAGAAAATGGGTCAATTTAAAGATATTGAATGTCTGCACAAAGTATCAGTTATTGGCTAGCTCCAATGAAGAAATATTGGTATGGGCATTCAAATAAACATTGATGGAACTCTAGGGCTGGGGATTCTGTATTTCTCTCTCTGCTCTCCACATTGTAACCTTACTGTGTGACTACAGTCCCTCTGTTCCTACTCTCCTCCCTCTATCCTCTCTCTCCTGTCCTTTTGCTGCTCCAGGAGGCGCTCTTGTGTGTAATTAATTATGATTGCGCAGGCTGGCAGCATACGGCTACTGTACTGATTAATTACCAGCAGTGGGAAGAGCTCTCTCTTTCCTCCTCTCTCTCTTCTCTCTCTCTCATTCCCCCTCCCCCCATTCCCTTGTCTCTTTTCAGTTTTTTCCCCTTGTCTCGTTATCTTTCAAGTCCTTTTGTATAGGAGGCAGTTTAGGAACATCCCTCAGCATATGATTAATGTCTTCTCTACATTCTGTAAGGGCGGTATATAACAGCTTGCACGAAGCCGTGATTAGCCTTTATGAACGGGAGGGAAAACATCTCTACATTAAGGGGTTTGATAACCTATGTGCTGAAGCCTGTAGTGTAAAAAAAAGGAGAACGAGAAAAGGTATACAATAGTTTTCACTACACACTGATATTTAAGACTGGACTGGACTGCTGAGCAAGCCGATGGCCAGTACAAAACAGTCAGCCCATTTGCGTGTCATTTGAATGTGCTATGTGAAAGGGCCATTTAAATAAATAGCCACTGTCAACAGAAGAGATTTAACTGGATCAATTAAGTAGATCAATGAAATGGGCCTCCCCTCTCTTCCACACCAAAACACATTGGCAGTAAAGTAGCTCACAAGGCTCCTTGGAGATGAGCTCAGAGAGGAAAGCCCACTCAGAAAGAACTAATGGTACTCCGTTCTCTGGGGAGTCAGAAAGGAAGGAGGGAGGGAGGAGACAGAAAGCATGGAAGAGGGATGAGAGGAGGCGGATTGAGATAGAGAAGGGTGTATAATTGGAGGAATAATATGAAAGGATTGGTTTTCAGAGAATGAGAGAGCTACAGAAAGAGAATATTCTGAGTCTGAGAAATGGCCCCTTTTTTGCCAAACAAAAAGCTCTGTCTTTCAGCCCAGTTCTGTCAGTTCCTCTTAACACAATGTGATGTTGCCATGATGCCGGTAGCCAGATGCTTTACCTGTAAGCCCCTGTACTCCTGCCAAAAGCTTTTCAGACTAACCAAGCAACAACCCCCCCAATCCCCCTTCAAAAATAGCAAAAAATAAGAAGACAATTCACCAAATCATAGAATGTTCCTTTCAATGTCACGTCCCCGAGAGGCTCAAACCTCGGTGGAACTTTAAATGTTAAGTTCCCTGAAGTGAAGAAAGGGGTTAGTCCGATATATGGGGCCGATATTGGCCTAGTGAAGAAACAGTCTGCACTTTGTCTTGTAAAGGTTGAGTTGACACAATGGATTAAAACTGACAGAAAAGGGACCTGAGAAGCCTCTCTGTCTGACTTGCTTTGTGCTTTCAAGTCCCTTGAGGCAGAGGGGAAGGGGCGTGTGAGTGTGTGCGTGCGTGCGTGCGTGCGTGCGTGTGCTGGTGTTAGGTGGAAGGGTGTTTGTTGCTGTGGCACCATGCCAGTGTCCTTTGGGCGAACAGGTCATGTGATCAGATAGAGGTAAGCCCGAGTCAGTGGGACAAACCGGGTTGTTTTTGTTTATCTGTCCACTGACTGTTTGTTCTGCTGGTTTCCAGGCGGTGGAGGAGCTGCTGGAGTCCTTGGAGCTGGAGAAGAGCAGCTACCACATGGGGCTGAGCAGGGTGAGTGGCGACACACACACACACACATTTTTGTTTTACTATACTTGTAAGGATCCTAATTCTAATCTTAACACTAAACCCAAGTCCTGATCCTAAATTTACCCTTATCCTTAACCTTTACCCTAACCTAAACCTAAACCTAAACCTAATTCTAATTCTAATTCTAATTCTAATTCTAATCTTAACTTTAAACCCTAATCCTAATTCTAATCTATCCACTTAAAGAAGTGAGGACCGGCCAAAATGTCCTCACTCTGAGGGATTAAAACTGGTTCTCACAAGGATAGAAGAACAAGGACACACTCGCGCACACACACACACACGCACATACATACATACATATATATACATACACACACAGCCACACAACCTATTTCAGTGTTACAAACTACTGTGTTCACTGCATTTTCAGCGGGACAAAAACTCAAAGGCCAAAAGAAAGAAGATCAGAGACATTAAAGAGTTTGAAACTCCTAAGGGTAAATGTTTACCCATAGTCTCTGCTGTTTTTCTCTTTTCCCTCGTACAGTTTTAGCGTATGAAAACTGAGAGGAAACACTCATTTAATCAGACATTAGCTGTGCCTTTCTCTGCATGGGCAGCTTTTTCCCATCACGCCTTCTTTAGCAGTTTGTGTGTCAACTCCTGACTACCAGTCCCGACGTCTTTATCACCCAGTGACACTTTCTAAGCTAAATAGATAATTAGAAAGCATCTTCCATTCTACTAGCCCACTTCTCTAGCAAATAGTGTGGTGGGGATGTGGAGTGAAGTGTTGTTTTGTTCTTCCACAGTGACGACAAGTCTCTCCATTCTCACCTTCAATTGTCCTAGTGGTTTTGACGGGGGAGAGCCGACCTTCTTTATTTGTGGCGTTATGTGCCGAATGACCCCTGCCAAGCACCAGTCAGACACAGCCAGACTCAAACTCAGTGAATCACAAGGAGAAAGACAGGCTGATGGTTTTGTTAATTAGCTCTCTGAATGTCTTTGGAATAGAGAACAGTGAGCGCTTTGAGCCGTCAATTAAAAAAAGTTTCTTCAAATTCAAAACTTGTGTGTCCTGTAGTCTACATATTACTAATATCACTAATGCCACCTGTTACACAGCATTTCAATTTGCAGACAAGACACAGAAGGATCCAGCCAACCCACGTGGCAAGGCATAGTGCCAAAACCCACACACTGGGCCTTTTTTTATCAAATTATGCACTGGGATGGATTTAGTGGCCAACACCTATCCAGACATCGATTTTTGGTGACTTGCTGCAATGAAGTTGTCTGCTGTCACAACCAGTGTCAGCAGCTTTATACTATTCAGTGCATCTCATTTCCTCAACTCTGTTGATTGACATTTCATTGCTCAAACAAACAGATTGTATTGATTCTGAGAGAATGTGTTCTGGTTGGTCCAGATCAATACCAGTCTCTTTACCCTATTTTATCCCAGTGGTGGGTTACTTCATTACTGTAAAGAATCATTTTCAGCTCCTGAGTCACAGCCAGTGGATACCAATTCAACGCAACAGTCCCTTGTTCCCACGGCCATTACACACAGCTTTAGAATTCCTCAGAGTTTCAATGAGACAGAGTTTCAATGTGCTCCCCTTTTCCCACTCACCCATGCTGTAGTGTAGATCATTGGTATTCTTCTCCACCCACCCCCACCTCCACCCCAACACACATTCACACACCATAGAGGAGCAACAGCATCATGTTATACCCCATTGGCATTGCTCGCTGGTTGTTGGAAGTACAAAATCTTTTCTCAGCCCCTTTAGTGATAGTCACATTGTGTGATTTTCAGTGCAGAGATAGGAGTAGTCATTAATTGATTGGCCAATAGCGGGTACACCATGCCATCTGTTGAATAAAACTGTGGGCAATTTAGGTGGCATAATATTGTTTTTATGGAAATGGTTACCATTTTTTTCTGCAGCTGACCAATAAAATGATGTGCTTTAGTGGGCACACTGAGACAGACAGATCGATTAACCAATAGGGAGCCTGCCGGAGGCGTGGCTCCTCCCTTTTGCCCCGGAGAGGAAATGCGTTCATCTAGACTAGGCATCAGTGACCACTACCCAATTGCCTGCATCAGAGACGAAAGGCTGGAGAAATCTACATCACACATTTTTGTCAGGAATTGTTTTAGAAATTTTAATGATCAAGCTTTTTTACATGATCTTTATCTTAATGATCTATCTTATATTCTTAACATATCTGAAGTTGTGCTTGCGCTTGACTTCTTCATCAATTCCTTTAATTCTCTGGTTGATAAACATGCTCCATTAAAAAAAACGTAAGAGTAAAAGACAGGTCCAATCCATGGTTTACTCAAGAGTTATCCTCATTGTTTCTCTCAAGGAATAAAGCATGGGCCCTGGCTAGACGTTCGGGGGACCCCTCCCACTGGCTGGCTTTCAGACAACTTACAAACAAATGCACTTCCTTAGTGAGGAGCCAAATCAGACTATTATTTAAATTTACTTGGTAGTGCTCACACAAACCCAACAAAGTTTTGGAAGATTATAAACTCCTTAAAACATAGTTTTAAATGATATTGTATCTGCCCTCGATAAAAATCAACACTGTGCTGCTCTCTTTGTTGATCTATCTAAAGCATTTGACACTGTTGATCATGAACCTGCCTTTACGGAGACTTTCTTATATTGGATTTGATTCTGCTGCCTGTGGCTGGTTTTTCAGATATCAATGTGTTAAAGTGGGAGATGTACAATCCGAGTTCCTTCATATAACAAAGGGTGTTCCCCAAGGCTCGATACTGGGCCCTATACTACCATATATATAAACTATATTGCAAAGTCTTTGATAGCCTGTAATGTCCACCTCAATGCAGATGATACTATTCCTTATTGGGTTATTTGGGTTTTAGAGTTCATAGAGTGCAGTGCTCCCAAGTTTGTGAGTGATATTTACAACTTTATACAGTGGCAACGATAAACAAATCAAAAGAAACTGAAGCGGTATAGTGGTCCAGACCAGTGGGGCGAAGTCCAGCAATGTCGCAGATTGTCAATTCCCAAAACGTCCCTTGATGTAGTCAACTAGTTTCACATCCAATGCGCAATTCCCAAAACACTTGTCGGCATCATTACACTAGTCAGCAAACACTCTTCCAAAATGTCTGTATCTCTCCACACACACGAAACCAAACATTTTCCCACTGTCTTTTCCAGCCACTCATTTGAATTGACTTCTGCCTTTCATTACCTAGAGGGGCCTATCGCATTGCTCCTCCGGTGTAATGTCATATCCCCTTAAAGATGCATGCCCCAGGGCTCATAGAAATAGAGTAAAAAGAATAGAAAGAAACAGTAGATAGGGGATGCCTATTTAAATCCCCGTAACATAATTCATTATAATTAAGGTCCTGTGAACACGTTTACCATTTACGAGTGATTGGGATTGATCAAAATACGCACATAAATGCATACGATTGAAAGCAGGTGCTTCTGAACATTTGATGAATACGGTGAAAGTTTTTTGTATTATGTATTTTACGCGTATTGATAAATGACGCCTATATACTGTTCATATGACCCCACAGCCAGAGGCATGATTTTGTATATTTATTCCACCTTTACTGCACAAAGGGATGCCTCCCTTAATTTTTTAAAAACTGCATGGAGGGAGGCTCTTGGTATCAAGATGATGGAGGAGGAATGGAAAGAAGCACAGGGCAGGGTTCACTCCTTGATTTGTGCAAGTCACGGACTAATACTGTAAAGTGCTTCATAGTCTTCACCTCTCAAAGGCAGGATTAGCCAGCCAATGTATCCAAATCTAGACCCAAAATGCGATCGATGTGGTCTCACTCCCGCCACTCTGGGACGTATGTTTTGGCTCTGTGCACAGCTGTTGAGATTCTGGAGTTCTATCTTCCAAACCCTATCAGATGGTGTTTAGCCAGACCAAATCGACCAAATCCTGCAATGGTAATATTTGGGGTGATAGGAGAGAACACTTCCCTCAATGGTTCAAGGTATAATGTCATATTTATGCCCCAGAATGTGCTCTACCTAAACAGTTTGTTTTTAGAAAAAGCTAAGCTTGCTGGGTAACCAGAGAAAACCACTGGTCCTGTCTGGACAGCATTAGTATTACTAGAGGAGCTCTGTTAATGTAGTTTTTACTGGAGTGATTCAGTGATTTCCATTCCGTTCCCGATCAACTTTATTTGTGATTATTACAGAGCGTGCATCCCCGTGGGAGTAATAGTTACCAGGCAAATAACCAAACTGTTTTTCAGCGAACTCCCACGTCCTCTGTCAGTTACCATCCGGATTGTTGCTATGTGATTCATACATTTCAAATACTTTGCGGGTAGACGTATTCTGGAATCTGACGGGAATGACACGCCCCCTCAGTAATTTATAGGAGTAATAAAATAATATATATGCCGTCCGGACCGTTCATTAAAATCACCAAGATGCAATGTAATGTTACTAAATTACATTACCAATGTTGTCCTGCAATACATATCCCGTCTGCATAAGGCATGTTCATTCAGCACGTGATCAAATGTATATGGTCCTGAGGTAACATTTCCATTCACTGGACCTCCCCTGGTAATACTAATGCCATCCAGAGAGGGGTGCGTTGGTGATTCTGTGCATAGACCACCGAAAAGCTAGATAGCAGTGTTGTGCTTTGTTAGCACAGAAGTAATACCAACAGAAGTAGTACTGTTTACATTCTCTGAAACGTTCTGGGACTTTTCTCGCCACTAATTCAGTGACATCTGGTAATCTTTATAATTTGTGGATGAGGTGTTCTACAAATGAACATATTTGTGAACCTCAGCTAGTCTCTCTTCGATCTGCTCCATGTTGTCTTCACTATCGGCGGACGTTAACTGGATACAGGTAGGAGGACATATGAAGCGGGCCAGTCACAGTTCTTGAAGTCTTGCATCGCCCTACGCGCAGTTAAATTTTTGGAGAGGTGCATGTAAGCTACGCGGCAGCCACTGTGGGCTACGCCGCCACCGCAAAGACCTATGGCGTAGCTACGGCGACACTTCGACGCAGAAGTATAAATTGGCCTTTAGTTGTAGGTGGAGGATCAGTAGATGTAGAGTCTGACAGTCCGTGGTTACACATAATTACCGTTAACCTTTTTAGATAGTCAGTTGTCAAGTTAAACTTAGCCGTCTCCAATCCAGCTCCAACCTAACTGTCACTAGGGTATAGGTTTCCTGCCCCCACCCTTACTATATTCTCACCACGAGGCACTTCACCTCCCTCCACCCTCTCCAACACAATGTTTACAAAACAAGCACACAAGTGGGGTGATGCAATGTCAAAGGGGGCGCAATTCCATCAATTGTGAATTGTACCTTTAAGACATGGCTTTTACTTTATTGCTACAGGACACAAGGTTTTAATGTGACTTTTGGGAGTATCTTGAATATCTTGAGAGAGAATATCTTGTACTCCCAGGATTAATATTTCAGGAAAATATTAATCCCCAGTGTGAAGTGTTCATCATTGGTCATGACCTGACCTAAAGTAAAATATTCTTTGTAGTGATTCTTATGTGGACCACTTCCAAGTCTCCCCAATCTCCTTTGAATAAAACATTACCCTCATTTATTTCCTTTATTTAAGATAAGGCTGTTCTATCCTTCTGCCATCAGATAACGAAATGTCTCTCAACATGATACACAGAATGACAAGCATTTTTCAGTCCCTATTTCTGCTCTTTTACATCATATAAGCCTTCCTATTGCTTGCCAGGGGAAATGAAATGTTTATTATATAGCCCTGAGGGCTTTTGCAGAGAGAGTTTTGGTGGACTTAAAGAAAGGATCAGCTTTTCCTCTCTCCCTTCCAAACTTGGCTTCCTCCCATGGCATATGAGAGGCAGGAGGTAGAGGTAGGGTCACAGCAGTAGTAAAGGAGAACCCGCAGGAGGAATGAAAGAGAGAGGGAAAGAGAGAGCATAGGGAGTTAAGATTGACAGTTCTGCCGATCTCCTGGGCCTTGGTCTATGAAAGCTGAACAGAAGTACATCTGCCCCTACTAAGAACTTCCACAGACCTGGGACAGCTTATGAGTACTGGGTGCAGCACATACAAGCCTCCTCATAACCTCTCCACTGAGAAGCTTTAGTTTGGATGGATGGATCCTAAATCTGTCAGATCTCCCTCCTCCTTTCCTATGCAGCATAAGATAGATGGAGGCAAAGTGGACAGATTTAGAGATGAATGGGTGTTTATGCATATAATGTGAGTGAACTTGACCTTTTCAGGCTAAAACTGGTAAGCCACATTTTGCTGTGAGAGGAATTCGGCCTCTAATTTAGAGTCTCCTTTATTCGAAGGAAGACCATTCTTTTCTACGGTACGGCCATACTAATGGTGATGGCTAGTGTCTCTGTCCGGAAGGAGGTTATCTCACTGGTGTGGACAGGACCCAGGGTCACATGGCTCCATGACTCCCGTCAGTGGGAAAATCCTCCAATTTCCTGCAGTCACTGCGGCCACAATGAGTAGGATAATATCCCACTATCAGAACCAGCTGAGACCGATTCCCAGGCAGAGCCACTGGCTTGGAATGGTTTTGGTTTCCAGTACAGTTAGACATGCATACACACATTTTTGTGTATAGTGTGGATGCATGTGTACAAGCAAACATTAAGTATGCCAATGCGGTATGCACACAAACAAAAAGCAATTTCCTTTATTTACTCATATGCACACATCAATACTTGCACTCACTTCTAGTGGACATACAGACAAACATATATCAAAAGCTCAGCTGGTGTTCCCTATGTCACTGTCAAACAGGTTCATTATGTTGTAAAATCCAGTTTCTTTGAACTCCAAACCATTTCAAAAATAAAACCTCTCCTCTCATCTGGTGACCTGGAAAAAGTAATTCATGCATTTATCAGCTCCCGGCTTGACTACTGTAATTCCCTCTACACATCAGCCAGTCATCCATGTCTCGCCTACAACTGGTCCAGAATGTTGCAGCCAGGCTTCTGACTGGCACCAGGAAGAGAGACCATATCAGCGCCGTTCTGGCCTCCCTCCACTGGCTTCCAGTAGAATTCAGAATCAGGTTTGTTTCTAAAGCCCTGAATGGTTTGGCCCCCTCCTACATCACAGACCTCCTTAGCCCCTACACAGCCTCCAGGTCTCTTAGGTCATCTGACATGGGCCTCCTGGTCGTCCCATGCTCCAGGCTCAAACTCAGAGGCGACCGTGCTTTCGCAATGTGGAATAGCCTTCCCCAGCCAATTAGATCTGCCCCCTCTGCCGAATCCTTTAAGTTTCGGCTTAAAGGGTTAGTTCGGAATTTTTGACATAATGTCTCATTTACTACTTACCCGATCGATGGAGACAATTTTCAGCTGATTCCATGCTGTCCTTGTGGCCATACACATGTTGCTAATGCTAGCGCAACACAATGGTACCTGGGTAGCATCCACTACCAAATGCACTTAAACAGTCCACAGTGCAGCCAAAGCAAATAAAATACGACGACAGTCTATCGGGGTTAATTTGAAGTTTTAAGTCAAACTATCATTGAATCCTTTACTTTGTGCTGACCTAGAAGTGTTCTTCTTCTTTTGCTGTTTTACACCTGCATGTGCTCATTATCGCCACCTAGAGTTGCAATACACTACCCGAATGCTAATGTAAAGTAAAGGATTCAATGATAGTTCGACATCAAAAATGATGGTATAAACACTCAAATTAACCCCAATAGACTGTCGTCGTATTTTATTTGCTTTGGGTGCACTGTGGAGTGTTTAAGTGCGTTTGGTAGTGGATGCTACCCCGATACCATTGCATTGCACTAGCATTAGCAACATGTGTATGTCAAGGAGGTTTAGGTGTATGTCCACAAGAAGGACAGCATGGAATCAGCTGGAAATGGTCTCCATCGATCAACAACATCATGGGTAAGTCGTAAATGAGACATTATGTCAGAAATTCCGAACTAACCCTTTAAGACCCACTTCTACACTTTAGTGTTCAAATCTCCATAAATCGCTCTGGGTACCTGTATATATATTGTGTACATATTATATAATTGATGTTATGTCTTTGTGCTGTTATTTGTCTTACTGTCTTATAGCACTTTGGTCAACTCCTTGGGTTTTTAAATGTGCTTTATAAATAAATTGACTTGAATTGACTTGACTGTCAGTCAAAATCTAATACCTAGAGAGGCTACATCAAAGATACATACAGGGCCTCCCTCAGTGTGAAGGGGAAACAGCCCAGGTAGGAAAAAAGATGACTCCAACTGGCCATGGGTGGGCTGGGATAGTAGCATGTGTGTGTGTGTGTGTGTGTGTGTGTGTGTGTGTGTGTGTGTGTGTGTGTGTGTGTGTGTGTGTGTGTGTGTGTGTGTGTGTGTGAGAGAGAGAGAGAGAGAAAGAGAAGTTGT
>OMLI01097094.1:0-14558 GCA_900302605.1 Rondeletia loricata
GGTTAAGATGCCTGGCTCACTCCTATATTACTCCTTCAATTTTGGTTTTCACCCTCTGTGTTATTGGTACATTTTGATGTCAACAAAAAAACATGGTGGTGTGCAGTACTTACTATGACTACCGTAATACTGCTGGGATCGTCATTTCTTTCCCATGCATTAGAAGTAACACTACTATTGCTAAGTCAAATAGCGAGGAGGTATAGCTGACAGCCACAACTTTTCATACTTCATTGCTGGTGGACTGTTTTAGCTGTGGACAGGACACCACAGGTTGACAGGAATATTCTGTTTATTGCTTTATTCATGGCAACAGGGATACTCAATTGCAGGGCATCGAAGGTTCATGTGAACAGCATAACCCGAATAAGACCCTTAACCAGAATATGGCCAATAGCCTGTTGTTCCATGCACGTAAACGCAGCCAGTGAGAGCAGGACCATTTTGCTCAAAGCTTACCTGAGGTCCTCACAGTGGGGGTATTTGAGGTCGCTCTCTTTCCTCAGCCTGGCCAGGATGGACCCACCCTCCCTCTGCAAGCTGACCAATCGGCTGTCCTCCAGAACATCCCTCATCAGAGTTCTCTGGTCCATCATGCACCGCTGGACAGTCTGTCGCACAAAAATACAACATTTCACGGGCAGCAAATCGTAACTCAATTTCGTATAAACAGCCTGAGCTCGTATTTTGGTGTGAAGATCATCTTTGGACTTGGGAAAATGCACCAATACTTACAGCTACAGAAGCTATTATCATACCAAGTAACTATATTTTGTAGCACTAATGACATAAGAAAGCTGGCAAAGTACAGTGTTATGGTACCTGTACAGAGTCAATCCTCCGGGGCTCCTCTAGCTTACTGATGGCTCTCAGTAGCAGGCTGGACGCCTCATGAAGATCTGACACAAACGGGAAAAGTTTCTAGAGAACGAAAGACATGAATTCAGTATTTGTTGGAGAGAGAGAGAGAGAGAGAGAGATAAAACTTCCCAAAATGGCTTCCATAAGGCGAGTGTCTCACCTGGTGCAGCTCCAGCCAATCACAGTGGCTGTGAGATAGCCTTCCGTCCAGGTAGGAGGTCAGCTGACTTGCCTCCACCAACTTGTACAAGGCTTTCATTGAGGTCACCACTTCACTCTGCTTCCAGGTAACGAATGGCAAAGTAACATCAGCAAGTTTCCACAACCACAGCACTAAATGGCAGTATGACCAACAGAATGACTCTTCTGTGGTTCAGTTATTTAAAAGCTGTTATCCTTTCCATAACCACTTCTGTCTGCTATGGATTGCCTTTGCTGTAAATATTGCTGTCATGTTGTTTATGAACATGTTTGAATTCTTTTAAAATCCTGGCTCTACAAGACGTATTGTGACTGTCACATTCATTGTGCTGAAATAAACTGGAAACTTAAAGGTGCAGTAACTAAGATTTGTACTGTCCCATAGCACAACATGACCATAATATATATGTGGGGGTTGATAGGATCAATGCCAATTCAAAACTCACTCAATCAACAAAAACTCCCCACTCAAAACCCCCCAAACTAAACTGGTGTTTCTCCAAGCACTGATCATGCACTCTCTGTAGCCAACGACTCCCTAATGAGTGTAGAGTCTGACCTGGATCCCAGGACAGCTCTCTGGACGATGGCTGCTCTCCTTGTCCATCAGCAGCACCAGACTGTTTATTACCTGGGGACACAACATACATTACACTTGGCTCATGTAATATCTCCATGCATCTTTAATTTAGCCTGTTTTTGAACTTGTATTGACCATTATTATAATGTTAAGAGTCAAAAAGATATGGTAGAATACTCAACCACTTTTCTTTGTATTTCATCAAGTTAATGGAGTGGGTATCAAAGCTAGAATACTGTATGACACAAGCAAACATGAAATATATGATGTAGTCATTTGATGAATCAAACATATTTAATTTAATTTAATTCTTAATTCATAAAGATGAGGTGGCAGACAATGAATAAAACTCCTTGGACATATTGATCATGGCTGACTATTTGGTCATGTCTAGCGGTCTTTCATTGATGTCAAGGTCATGGAGCTAATACACTGGTCTTAAAAAGTCTGGTTCAGGACCAAAAGCTGATTCCCAGTAACATTAGAATAGTTCCTCCTTATTCTGAATAAATTATTACTGGCTATATGATGTTGCCGTAGCATTCCCTAGCAGGTTAGTAGTCTAAAAGCAGGATAAAATGTATTTGCCAAGTTTTAGAATCTAAGAAAAACTATTTTAAAAATCTAGCACCTTAGCGGAAAAAATTATATCACTTTTATACCGTTCGCTTTCAATTAAATCAGTTCAAAATGTAAATTGAAACTACAATTTACCTACTAATGATAAAACTTTCATTCTCAATACTGTATTTGTAGACCGCTCCACAGCACTCCAGCCAGGCATAATCAACCATAAACAGTTCAGTCTGAACTGCTGCAGTCGTGCTAATGCAGGGAAGTCTGTGTCTTTCTTACATGAAGCGTCATCAAGGCGTTATAGAGCTGCGGTCGAGGAGGGGTCCTCCTTGCATCAAATATGAGTGTCAACCCAGATTCTCTCATTTCTCTCCTAGGTACAGTGATAAAAAAGACAAAATAGTACAACGGTGGACCACAGCTTAATAAAAAAAGCACCACACACTTGAAGCCCACAGTACAGTGAGACAATAAAACACAAATACCACAGAGATGCCAAAACTGCCTCCCTGCATGCATTGCTTCTAAAAGAAATGGGCTATAAAGGTTGTCTGTTTGTTTGATTGATTGTTTGATTCATTCGTTGCTTGATTGACAGGTTCAGAGTCACACAACAAGACAATACACAGAATAAGACTAAGACTACAGGATGTTCCTCCTTACCTGGTGATAGAGTGGAAGTAGAGCAGCATTTGGTAGAGCTCCTGGCTGGTTACAGCTGATCTCCATCCCTGGTGGTCTCCATAGACCTCAACTATTGCCCTGCCCGTCCTGTCTCTGCCGCCTGAAGGGGTTGGAGAGACGAGATATCAGGGATCATCTAATTATTAAAAGTTAAAGCTCCAATAGAGCCCCTATATTGTGGAATAAGCTGCCTGAGGAGCTAAGGCTAGCTAAATCAGTCTTTTTCGATTCTCAAAACTAAATGTATTGAGTACCTGTGAGAGATGCCACTCCCAGGTGGAGGGGGTGGGTTCTGGGGTCTGGGGATCCCAGTGGGAGGTGGTCGGGTCTGGGACGAGCAGAGCCAGGCTGGGGGTTCCTGTGGGTCTCTGCTGCTGGAGGAGGATCTGTCTCTGTCTGGTTCTCTGTTTGATGGCCATTTCTACTGGGTATAGAAGGATTTCCAGGCTGTTCACCATCTATAGAAAGGGGATACATTTTGTGGTAGGGAAGCTGATGAACACTGATTTTGTTTTGGTGGTAAACCCTGACAAAATGATTAATGTCCATGCAAACGATCTGACTAGAATAGATCATATAACAACCACAACAGCCAACATTAACCTCAATAATAACTCTATACCTTTATTGACCATCTTCTTCCTGTTGAACTTGGGTGACACCAGTCCAAAGGCTGTGGTGTTTTTACATTTGACCACGTGTAGCCTGGGAACCATCTCTGCACAGGAGTCAGCACTTTCTCTTCTCCTGATGTTTTGGCCTTGGACAATGACCAGTTCACACTTCTCTGAGGTGTCCACCACCGTTGTGGACAGAGAGGAACATCTTCCATCTGACTGAATGGATTCACGTCTGTTCTGTGGTACTCCAAGAGGCTTACAGATGTTTAGCTGCATCCCTGTGGAATCAGTTCTCTTTTGGAGTCTTTCAAGAGGCTTAATGATGCTCATGTTCATCCCTGAAATTTCACTTGAACAAAATGGTAATCCACGGGGTTTGGTGGAGTTCGTGTCTGCCTGTTTAGAATCATTTGAGCTTGACAAAACTCTGCTGGACTTGGTAGTGTTTATTCTGGTTCCTGCCCCTAAATTTGTCCCATTCACACTGTGTAAATTGCCATAGGGTTTGGCAGAGTGTGCATCCCTTGGGTCCTTAAATGGCACAGTGTTCCTTTCAGTTGTCTGCTCTGGCAGTCCACCATATTTTAAAGCTTTTGTATCCCTGTAATCCATACAGGGGGCAGTGTTTTTATCTCCTGGTTTCCAACAGGGAACAGTGTTCTTTTCTCCAGACTCCTCACAGACAGCTCCACTGTCAGGGGAAGTTGACTGGTTTTGCATCCCAGGATCACAGCACGTTCCATGGGCATTACACCACGGATCCCCCCTGTCAGCCTCTGGTGGCCTCCATCTCTCGTCACACTGTGAGAGATCCCCGTCCTCCTCCACCACAGCTAACGTATTCCCTCTGTCTTTCTCCCGCCCAGTGGTGACAGGGTTTTGTATGGCAGCCTGGTAGGATTCCCTGTATCGACACCTCAGTTCCTGAGCTCTGGAAACCGTCCCACCCTGTCTCCTCCTCATGCACGGGGTACAGGGTTTCTCAGAGAAGCGGACAGTGCGGACACAGCGAGAGGGTTCAGGGGAGTCGGGGTGAGGGTGGTGGGGTTGGGAATGGTGGAGAGCGGATGGAGGTCCAGTTTCCCCAGGCATGTTTGGCCTAAATGATACAACAGCCCCTGATCTAGGATGGGCGTGTGCTTGAGGTTTTGTGGGTGATTGTACATGTACTTGTGATTGTGTTTGAGGTGGCATCTGTGTGCTTGGGTACACTTGTATTTGCATGTGTGTCTCTGTTTGTGCTTGCATTTGTGCATGCAGTTGCATTTGTGCTTGCGTGTGTGTGTAGCGTTGCATTTGTGCTTGGGTTTGCATGCGTGGATGCATTTGCACTTGTAATTGTTGTTGTTCTTCTGTTAGTGCCTGAGCTCCACCAAAAAGCATCGCTGCTTGCAGTATATCAATATACTCCCCTTCTGCAACTTGAATACTACAAACTTGGTCTGCTGGCCTACTTGTACTTGTATCTTGCAGGCTTGTATCTTTATATTTATCTTGCCCTGAAGGTATATTTGCAAAAACACCTTCACTTTTAGCTGCACCCACAGATGTACTTGTATCTCCACCAATACTTGCAGGGGTACATATACCTGAAGCTATGCTCCTACTTGTAGCTGTATATGTACCTGTCCCAGTACAGCGGCTGTCCCAAGTATTAGGGGACACCCAGCCTATAGGCTTAGGCTCAGGCTCAGTCTCATTCACTTTCACCAGCCTAGATGAAGAAGCAGTGCTAGTATCCACCAGGCGGAGTGACACGGCGATGCCGTGCTTCGCTGGACATATCCTGGTCTCCACAGAGAACGCAGAGGGATGTGGAGAAGACTTTGAAACTGAATTCTGACTGGTCAGAGGAGGTCGTTTTGATGCAGATTCCTTTGGAGGAGAAAGAGGAAGTGGAGGAATTGGTGGGGAATTCTGAGCAGCAACAGTAGGACAATCAGGAAGAGGTGGAGGAAGAGGAAGAGGAGGTGATGAAAGAGGATATGAAGGAGGAGCAGAGGCCATACTATTCCCAGCACACTGTGGTACGTCCACAAACTCAGGCACGGCCACCCGTTCCCATGGTAACCTCACCACGCCCTGCTCTGTGGCGAGGAGGCATTGGCTGAGAGGGGTTCCATGGCGGCCCTGGTTGATCTCCTCTAGCCAATCAGAGCTGAATATGCAAGAATAGCAAGTTTCAGGGATGGGAGTCTCCTCGACTACTTCCACCCTAAGCCCCTCCTCTTCCAGGAGGCTGCAGACCACGATGCGAGCTAATTGGTCACAGAATGGCGCCACCTGGAGGTAAAAGTCACCAGGCTGAAGTAGCAGGGGGTTGATGGGAGCGAGGTGGATGACTACTTGGTCACGCAAACACAGAGGCCAGCCCTGACAGAGGAAGACTACATCAGAGTACTGGGCCTAAAATGGGACAGGGACAGGACAGGGACAGTATAGGGTTTCATTAGAAATATGTCTACATTTATGCATAGTCTTAACATGATATGAAGAAGGAAGGCTTAGTATGACGCCGTCGTACTGTACAACACGCCGACTTACACATGCAGCCTGCTGCACACTGTCTAAGATGTGCTTGGCTGGAACCAGGAAGTCCAGCAGGCACCGGAGGGCGTCTCCTTGGTAACGACTGTCGATGATCTGGAAGAGCTGGCTGAGAACAGTGGGGGCGGTGGCCTCGAAGGGCGGGTAGAGGGCCGACAGCAGCTTCTGGATCGACCCCTCCAGAGAATCAGGGTTCTGAAAACAAAGGAGAAAGAAAACAAGGTTTACAAAAGTGCTCTTCCTTTTTGCCTTCACACTAACTCATCACTGATAACCTCCCCACCATACCCACTACATTGTAGGCAGGCCATGTGCTGTGTGTGACTTGCAGATGTGCACTACTTGTCATTTAGGCCAGTTAGAGTAGTTGAAAGCAGGATTACATGGTGTTTGGCTGAGGCCTGAGACCTTTGGAGCTTCCATAGTAAGGCGTCCAGACACCACATTAGCAACTACTGGTGTAGACCATGAAGTGCTGTGGCACATCCACAACCTCAGGCATGGCCACCCGTTTCGCATGGTAACCTCACCACGCCCTGCTCGGTGGTGAGCAGACATGGGCTGAGAGGGGTCCCATGGCAGCTCTGGTCGATCTCTTCCAGTCAGTCAGAAATTAATATGCACACAAACGCATACTGGTGTGCAATAAGTGCGATTTTTGGCCACCGTAAGCTGTGCCAGAAACCTGTCGATGCTGTTGCAAATCCTTGGTCACCGAGAGAAGTCGATTATAGTCACAGATTACTTAATGCCCCTTTAATGAAATGCTACCATAGTCTTGTGGCACATACAGCAGGCCTGAAATCAAACACTTTCATCCCACTGGTCCTCAACCTCATGACCTGCTGAAAGAATAGCTAAACAAACGCTGTGCTCATCATTAAACATGTAGTCAGTCAGCCTGACAGCAAACATCCAAGTAAACAGAGTGTGGTGTCTGGTCTCAAGGCTAGCTAGGCTCCTGGTTTATGGTTTCACATTCCCTTTGACCTGAACTCGTGGCCCACCACCCGCTTTTAGGCCCTGCTTTATTTAGCCCGGCAAAGGCCACGCCAGTAGACCTGGGGGTTAATGTATGTACATGCATGGCTGAGGCTCTGTGGGGAGATATATGGCATCGGGATGGGAGGAAGAGTGAATGTAGGGTCGTAGCAGGAATGAGGCGGCCTTGGTTCAGGTATGTGTTCAGTGTCAACTTATGAGAACAGAACGACATTCTCATTGAGATTATTTTGAATGAATCATTCCACAGAACTCGATGGTTCCGAGCTGTAGAGATGAAGAAACACAGACAGGGATGTAGGGAGATAGGGAGATGGAAAGATTGGGGAAAAGGGAGAAGGGTGTATCAGGGTGTGATGAATTACATCCCTTCAGACAACCGCTCACTGGCTCACTCCCTCTCCAGCTCTGCTGATCTGTTTCTCCGCACCTCTTAGAGGAAAACATGTGGTCCTTTTGGTCTTTGGAAGGGCCTCAGGATTTGCAGGATCTGTTCTATATAACAAGTGGACTCTCTCTGTAAATTCTCTTTCTCATCCTGCATATTCTGTCCCTGTGTCTTAGTTGTCTCTACGCATCTGTGTCTGCCTCTATTCACTTTTTCTCCCAAGCTACGTTTCTCATCCCCATGCCCTCCGTCTCATCCCCTTACATCATCATCTGAAGTTGAAACACTTGACTCTGGGCCAGTTCACAGCCCCCACAGTGACTCAGAGCCTTCCCGTCAGCCCTGCCACACCTCACTGGGACACGGCACAGCGATGATCATGATAATGAGGAGGAGGAGGAGGAGGAAGATGATGATAGCTGTGGTGGTGGTGGATGATGAAGATGGTGATGGAGGTTGTCATAGTGATGAGGGAGAGGACGAAACAAAGGTGGCATTTTGAAACCACATTATGTAAGCACATTCAGTTCACAGCTCATTCATTCTAGATTAAAGTTGTGCTCACCCTGGAGGCAATAAGCACCTGCTTCATCAGCTCTTAAATAATGTCAGTGACAGGCAGGTTTCGTTGTGTTCTCAGTTGTCAGCGAGGGAGGTCGAGGGTTCGGTCGCTGATTCTTGGCAAATAGCAGCTCAGAAATTCCAAGAATTTAAATGACTGTGACCTTAAGAGGCAAAATAAATAGTAATGTTGGGTTGGGTCCTCCGGCAGTGGTGATACATGCTAAATTAATAAATATGCAAAGGCTAGAAAGCAAGGCACAAAATGAGAGTGGAATTTAACTAATCTTCCACGTAGCAGAAGAGCATTGTAACAGGGCTGGTGGTATGAGTCAGCATGGCTATGCAAGGCACGGCGCATCAGCTCACTAGCGGATGCACGTTTAAAAGGATGCAAGGATGTGTGTGTGTGTGTGCTTTTTAATGTGTGTTTATTTGTGTGTATCTACAGTATGTAGTGCATGGGTGTGTTGTCTCTCTGCCCGGAATACGCAGGCTGACATTCTGTTGCAGTGGATTCACACGGCTGTATATAAACACACAGATCTCTCTCACTCAGCCGCTGAAATAAATGACTACGCTCACATTACTGTAGATAGGATGTGACTGTCCCAGTGCGGGAGCCGAGGACAGTTTAAATGTCTCTGTCCAATGTCATTATGAAACAGAAATAGACGTTACACATTCCAGATCTCAAGCAGGTTCCTGCCTGGACAAGATCAAAATATATCATGAAAAAAGAACTGCTTACTTAACGCCTTCATGGTGGATATTTAACACCACAACCTGATGTTTTGAGCCATGATACTCCATATCAGTCTTTTTTCCCCCATCTGTCATACTGTGCCAATAATCATAACTTAAAGACATGTAGACAAACTACTTGATGAAAACATTTACAATGTAATTTTAAGAGAGAAACCTAATCAAGAATTCCTTGTTCATTAAGAGTTTGGGAGGGACAGAAGTAGGAAAGTGGATAAACTGGAAAAAACATGTTGTGTATGCAGTTGTAATCAGCAGAGGTATTTGGTTAATTACTGCTACTGTACACTAATTTTGAGCGTAGCCATTCTAATTTGTCTTGACTTCTCATCATTTATCTACTTAACTACTTCCCTTCAGTGTGTGACCAAGCGTCCACTGAAGTATCCTCACAAATATTCAATTTTCTTAATGTTTTGTATACAAAATGCCTGAGAAATATGTGGAGTGCAATAACCACAAGTGAAACATCAAAGCCTCGACAGACACTGATACAGCTTCAAAATAAGCATGAAAAGAATCCATTTCCTGTGTTTATGTCTGCGGTTTTTCATCTTAAGTAAACTGAGAAGATACAGACAGATTCTTCTCTGGATTAGAAAAATCTCTTTAAAATGGTTTGCATGCTGCCCACACAAATACCAACAAAGAAGAGCTCTGGGGACAAAGGGGACGGCTCTGTTTTTGTCGGATGTGACCAGAGCTCATCCATATTACTCCACTATTTATAATTCTGCCAGGATTTGAAAATGATGGATTCATAACACATCTATGAATCAGCGTAGTGGTGGAAGTTCATTGCTCAGGTCATGTGATCGTCGTTGCTGTCAGGTAAAAAACCTTGTATCTCCCAAACTTTTCAGAAACACAGAAAAACAGCCTCGTTTTTAGCTTGATGACAATGCATCTTTGAGTTCATCCAGTGGGTGTTGAAAGAGTTTCATAATCCCAAGAGATCAGAGAATTTTCTCAACCCATAGAGGAGCATGTAATCCTTCAATTTGACATGAAAATCAACAAAATTGGAGTTACGAGGTTTTCACATGACAAGGTCAGGGTACATGTCCATATGACTTTCACAGTGACTTTAAAATTAAATGTTATTTAATTTAATGTATATATTTTATTCTAACCAATTTTTTCCACTTTCTACCATTTCCTATAAAGCACTTTTCTGCACTCCTGTTCTCCTATTTAAAGATACTTTGCACAAGGTATTCGAACCCAACGGTGGTATTCTTGAAACATATATACATATGATGGTGTGGTGAGACTTTCTTTCAACTGGAGGAATGAGGGTTCAAGCCCCCTTGTCGGTAAGCATCTGTCCTGCTGAAGTGTCCTTGAGCAAGACGCTGAATTCCTACCAGCTCCGGGGGCGCTGCTCTGTATCTGACCCTGACCTCTGACCTCCCTGTGGGGAAGGGAATGCAAAAGGAGAATTTCCCTACGAGGATCAATCAAATATCACATAATTATTATTATTATCATTGGTCAGTTTACATGACCATAAAGATTCACAAATCACTTGGAGGGAAACTGTTTCCACATCAAAACTTGTATTCAGCTATTTTAAATTAATTTTTGTTCCCAATCAAGCCAAACATTTTCTATCTGTTTCTATCTTTATGGCAGGGAAGACAACTTTTTGAATGACAATGGTTCCTCATATCACGTGGCCTTAGCAGGAAATAATAAGACACGGCTATTTTAGCTATTTGGTAATCTGGAGGATAATTCAATTGTGCAGTAAATAGATTAGCGCTGACGCAGAGGTTCTGCAGTGACAAACCACAGAACAATCAATAGAGCATTGCAATGCCTCACACCACGCAATGTAAGATATTTCTGGTGATAAAGATTCTCCCTCGTTAAACAGATGCCTGTAACATTTATTTTTATTTAACCTTTATTTAACCGGGCAGGTCACTTAAGAACGAATTCTTATTTACAAGGACGGCCTGGGACCAGCTCCAGTTCTGAGGCCAATGCCTTGGTCAAGGGCAATGGCGGACAACAGTTCAGATTCTTTAATGGTGAGGAAGCACCGTGTCATCTCAAAACTATATTCTTCAACTTTTTAGAGCACAACACTTTCAATGTGTAAATCTGTCAGTAGCTAACATTGTGAACATTCTTTATAGCCAGTAGAAACTCTTTATTAGCATCATGAGGAATCTGTATCTTCATTAACAAAACCATGATGGTCATTTGACAATATGACCAAGTCTGATTAAATTGGAGGAAAGTGTGCTTGCTTTATTCTCAGAGAAATCAACAGCTTTCTAGAGGAATCTGAACAGACAAAGTCGACTTCTATCCAGCTTACATGTATAATCATGGCACTATTATATTATATAATGAAAGGGGAAGTCAACTGGGGCACTGAAAGGAAATTAGGCCCGTTAGGCTCACAGTATCCAGAAAATCCTTTAGGAATCAAAAAGGAAATGATTGACAAACCCAATTGCAATTTTATATTTTGGAACCGGTCCTTCAGGATGTTTAGTGCTAGTTGACTGGATTCCAGTGGGATTGTTACAGCCTTATACTAGATTCATATAGAAGTCCTATTAGATGTTTTATATGGCTTACATCCGTAATTTTTTGGGGGGGGGATTTCTTTTAGCGTAAATAATTCATCATTCCATGCTACTTGCAGCCAGAACCTTGGAAATCTGCAACGGGGCAAGAGAATACTCAAGGTACAAAATTCTATCTTTTGCCACCGGGGCTTTACCTTTTTTGCGTAAAAGGCTGTACCTAATAGATATGGCGGCATACCTCTTAGTCTAAAAGCTCTACCTCTAGACTAAAAGCTACAATGCCAGTCACAAAGGTATTTTTTTCCTGAGTGCAACATCTCTTGGTTCTCTACCTCCGAACACACGGTGACACCCGGGCATGGGCACATGCCAAATGACACCGGGGTTGGATATAAACACCGGCTGAGTAGAACTAGGCCTACTGTACATGACCGCTCAGGCACCGAGACAGCCAGACGGTATATTTAGTAGCTTCACAGGGATCAGCAAATCAGAGCTCGCGGCAGGCAAACACTAATCATGAAGGCCTTGATCAGCAGAAGGGCTTGAAGGCGGCTGTAAAGTAGCAGCCAGGCGGTGGCGAGAGGCCTGTGTTTATGTCATTAAAAACACGTCAGAGTTATGAGGGAGGCGAACATTCAAACATGTCTTTAAACACATCATGAGTGTGTTGACGTGTCTGCGCGGTGTGTGTGTGTGTGTGTGAGGCGTGTTATTATGTCAAAGTGTGGATTAGCTTTCACTAGCTTACTCATCTCGTCTGTAATTAGCCCACAGCTGTGCTTAATGTAACTCACACCGGCAGATTTCACAACAAACAAGCAGAAATGATCACTTAGATACAGTAATAACAAGTGAAAACACTTTCAGCATGGAGCCAAAGAGCCTGAATGCATGGGATGAACTGCACAATCCTATAAACCAGACCTACATCATAAAATACATTAAATCAAATCTTATAAATTACATCAAACACATAGAGTTGAATCCTAAAATGATGCTGACACACATATTGAGTCAATGTATTATTACACTAATTATGACTAGAATTATAAGGCTTCATCTGAGGTTTTGGTGGTTATTCATATGATGTAGTTCTGCAAACAAGTGGCTGAAGTTACCATGTTGGCAATGTTGATTTAAATAGTGACAAAATGCAAATTAAAAAGATTGTATTAGAAAACCTTTGATGCTCAATATCTCAAAACGACACTGCAACATCTCCAGAGTTAATTTAGCTCAGAGTGTAAAAATCAACACTATGCCAGTGTTCAGTGTTCAGTCCACATCAGAGTTCATTTAACACTTTTAGACAGTTTTGACCAGCCGCCCCAGAGCCATATCAGCTGTATGAGTGGACAAACATCTCACCAATCAACAGTCTTGTCGACTCAAAATAACTGTCACTTAAAAATCATTAACACTGGAAAATGCAGATGGAACCTAATTCCAAGCTCATGTAATGTACACGAACGGGCTTCAGGTAAACGCAAGGCGACGATTTGTAGTTTGGCAAACCGAGCCGTTGAGCTGACTGTTGTGTATTTCCATTGAGTCACCGGGGAGAGAACAAGACGTCTTTCTGCTGCAGGGAAAAAGACGCTCTGTCTAACCTGGTCAACACAGGAACAAACTCCCAAACATTGAGGTCACTCCCAAAACAGGAATAGTTCAGGTTTAAAGGTTAATGGATTCTGGTTTCAACGACATGGCAAATACGCAGGAAGCAGGGCGGGAAAAATACATACAGCGTCCTGCCAAGTCAAACCTACAGGAGTGCTGGGCGGGCATTTTCAAATCCAGCCAGCCTCTGAAACCCTGCGGAACGTCCTCCTCCCAGTCGGCGGCGAACAAAATCGACATTATGTGCGAGCCGGGCACACCCTCTCTGGAACCGAGGAGGCGTTGAAACACATACAAAATACATTCATTCAGGGATTTCCTCGTCAGGATATGCAGTGTGAGATTCTCAACGGGCCAAAAAGGAAGAACGCCACGAAAAGGTTGTGTTGAACGTACACGGCGTTTCATGTCCGCCGTTTTAGGTGTACCAACCATCACCCGAATACTCTAGGATGTTTCCTTCATATCATGTCCATTCTAACGCTTACTTTACCATCATACCAGTGACTGGGGTTACAGGAAGGAGATACAGTGGCTGGTTTGTGAAATCGGTCTGAATGCCCAGTAACCTGAAACCCTCACCTTGAGTCAAAACACTATGGGAGCTATGTTGTATGTAGCACACATGTCACATGCATGTTGCACATTTACATGCATGTTCTGACATAATAATAAAACACTCTACAGGACTATTTATATGGAGACGGTCGCTGTAACTGTCATGTCCTCTATGTGCTACGTGCCTCAAAAAAGGAAATTCCACGTAAACGGTCGATAAATCATATCAGAAATAGTATAATACGGCACGGCACATACTCTAAGAGGTGATTCGAGACGTTCAAGTCACCTTCTAAAGTGGGAGTAACGCATAAAAGCAAATTTTCCCTCCTATGTCAACTCTCAGACCGGCGTACCGCAGGGAGAATCACACCAAAACTGCTATGAAGTGAATGGCAGGAGCCTGAAACCCAACACACACACACACTGACATGTGAAAGTAGATCGCTGCTCATAGAAATTCAAGCTCAGAATTTGGACGGACGTGTGACAAAACTGTACATTAGCAAATGAAGATACAGTACTCTGTGGTGTCACATTACCATCTTCCTTTCTGCGTGGTGCCGTTCCCATTCATCAGGACGATTTCTGAAATAATCCAAAAGGAATAAAAACCTACAGAGTGACTGTAGGAAGGAGGATCCATTCTGCTCATACCGTCTGTCACAGCGGACTGAGTGAGGATGAGGATTCTTCAGTCAAGTCCTTGGCAGAGCCTCACTGGTCTGCAGTTTCTCTTGTTCCCTCTCTCTCTCTCTCTCTCTCTCTCGCTCTCCCTCCCTCCCTCTCTGTGTTTTACTGTGCTCTCTCTCTGGTTTCCGTCTCTGTCTCTCTGTGTTTGCTCTCCCTCTCGCAGCACCTCGAGTGCCCGGCGCTATGTTTGTCTGAGAGGGGAGAGAGAGAGAGAGAGAGAGAGAGAGAGAGAGAGAGAGAGAGAGAGAGAGAGAGGGACAGAGGAGAGAGAGAGAGAGGTGATGAGGAGAAATTGAGAGAAACAAGCCTTGCAGTAAATGCAGGTAATTTCAAATTCTATTGTAATTTTCCCC
>OMLI01097097.1:0-17275 GCA_900302605.1 Rondeletia loricata
GACCTCGCTGCCGACCACCTTCTCCTCTCCAACTACACCTCTGCTGTGTCAGCAGCAGACTTCCTTCTACATTACTGAAATCCACTCATCTGCCTCCAACCCCAGTAAACTGTTCTCCACTTTCTCCTCCGTCCTCAACCCATCCTCCCCTCTCCCTCCCTCTTCCGTCTCAGCTGATGATTTTGTCACCTACTTTGCTAAGAAGGTGGAGGATCTCTGTTCAGACCATCCTCTCTTAACACTGCTGTCCCTCTGCTCGGTCCTTGGGCCATTGCTGTTCTCCCAGTACACTAAATCCCTTGGCCATGTGATCTCCTCTCATGGCTTCTCCTATCACTGCTATGCTGATGACACTCAACTCTACCTCTCCTTCCCTCCCTCAGAAACACAAATTGATGGGCGCATCTTCGCATGTCTTAAAGACATTAGTGCTTGGATGTCTGTGCACCACCTCAAGCTCAATCTTGACAAGACGGAGCTACTCTTTCTCCCTGGAAAAAAATTTCCTCACACTGACCTCTCCATTACCACTGAGAACACCACTGTGTTGCCCTCTCTGACTGCCAAGAACCTTGGGATGATCCTGGACAGCCAGCTGTCCTGCTCTGCCAACATTGGTGCGACACCCCGCTCCTGTAGGTTTTCCCTATACAACATCTGCAGAATTCCCGTTCCTTACGAGGGAAGTGGCGCAACTCCTGGTCCAGGCACTTGTCATTTCCCGCCTAGACTGCTCTTCTGGACGGGCTTCCTGCCTCTGCCATCAGACCTCCACAGCGCATCCAGAACACCCGGCTGGTGTTCAACCAACCCAAATTCTCACATGTCACTCCCCACTTCACTGGCTTCCCATCTCTGCTCGCATCAAATTTAAGACACTGGTACTACAGGGCAGTACATCGAACTGCCCCTCCGTATCTACAATCACTGGTCTGGTTCCAAACTACGGCTCGTTCACTCTGCTCCTCCACCCTTACAGGTTGCCTAGCCCCTCCATCACCACGTGGACTCAGAAGTCGCTCATCCCAAGCTTGACTCTTCTCATCCCTGGCACCACAATGGTGGAACGAGCTCCCCCCTTCTGTCAGAATGGGTGAATCGTTACCCATCTTTCGCCGGAGACTGAAGACCCATCTCTTCAGATTACACCTGGACCCCACTTGAATTGACTTATCTATCATGTAAGGATCTCCTTCCCCTTATAATCTTCTTTTTTTATACCTCTCTGATTCTACGAATGCTACTTATTCCTATTGAAGGCTTAGCTGGTGAAGACTGTGATATGGTCGGTTTGACTACTGTTGACAAAATTTACTTATTGTATGTCGCTTTGGACAAAAGCGTCTGCTAAATGCCGTAATGTAATCACTATACCATAGCAAAATTATGTTGTTGGCTAAATTCATAAAATTATGAAATGACCAGAAACTGCATATAGGAGGCCATCTCCAGGCTCAAGTTACAATACAGTGTTGGTGTTGTACTGTTATTATGTTCAGTTATCCAGTGTAGTAGTTAAGAGCGGTCTCGAGACCAGTATCCCTTGTTCTCTGTCTCATCTCACTCTTGGACCTAATTTGTCTTGGTCTTGTCTTGGTCTCGGGCACTGGTCTCGAATTTCTGAAATTTATATTTTGTGAAATTAAGCTGATAATAAATAAGAATGACTGGTAATTACTAAGTAATATACAAATCAAATAAAAAAAGGTGCTTTTACCAGTAATTGTAGTAGATAAGTAGAACTACCGCACACTTTTGAAAACTTAGAAAGGTGTTGGAGGCAAAGGATAAGCTGGTTCAAAAAGGAAGAAAGCTTCCACACACTATCTCCATTGATTTATCTTCCACAGAGGTGAGGGACATTCATTACAGAAAGTGACTACACCTGTGCAGAAACAATTTGTTTTTTCATTAGAAGACATACCAATACTGACAATGTACAATATTAACATAGGTATACAAACGTACTCCATAGTAATTCTACACAAATAACAGAAAACTACAGAAACCCCAGAACGGGCCTAGCCCGTTAAAAAGCACTTTTTAAAAACTTGTATATTACTCAGTAGTTACCACTCATTCTAATGCTGTAACGAGTCAGTAATGTGTAATTAATGGCCTGTAATTTAAAGGGTTACCAAACTTATTTCCCTTTAGTCACTGTGGATATTCTATACTAAGGCCCCATATTGAGTGGAAAATAGATTAATGTTACTGTATTTAATAACTGATATAGCTATATCAAAAGGTCCACATACTATTATTGGTCTCAAACTTGGTCTCGACCACCTCTTGTCTTGGTCTCGATTGAGATGGTCTTGACTACAACACTGCAATTATCTCAGAGACACTGAACAAATTGTTTTAGCTGCGACCAGCAGCTAGTAAAGGTTGGTCTGTTGGTCCGTCCCAAAATTTCAAAATATTTTGTGCTGGATTTCATCAACTATATCTATTGATCCCAAACTCACATTGACATGAGGTATGGCCTGTCGGATTAGTGATGTCGCTTAAGCCCCTCCCTCTTTCCCATTTGTTTGTTTTTTCATTGTCCATTGGTCCATCCCCGAACTTTGAACAAAATGTCTGCATCATCTACAGTATATCTATTGATCCCAAAGTCACATTGGCATGTAACATGAGTGATGGTTCATTAGACTTGGGAGAGAGTTTCCTATCAATTGGTGATGTCATTTAAGCCCTAGCTCCCCCCTTTCCTGATTGGCTTCATTCTGATCACCTATATCTATTGATCCCCTAGTCACATTGAGATGTTTAATCATGTCTATCTGCTGATCCCAAAGTTGCACTGGCATGAGTGATGGCTTGTCAGACTCAGGACAGAGTTTTGTGTTGATTTTATGTATTTTATGCCCCTGCCCTTTAACCTGATTGGCTGTTTTTCCATTGTTTGTTTTTATTCATCCTAAAATCGCATTGAGATTGTGTGACTGCTCATTGAACTCAGAAGAGAATTTCCTGTCCAGTGTTTGTTTGATCATCTATATCTATAGATTCTGAAAACACATTGAGATGTGTGACAGCTCATTGAACTCAAGAGTTTCCTTTCGATTGGTGATGTCATTGAAACCCCTCCCCCTTTCATGATTGGTTGTTTATTGATCATCTTTATCTATTTATCCCAAAGTTGCAAAGGGGTCACTGATGGCTCATCGGACTCAGGAGAGTTTCCCATTGATTAGTGATGTCATTAATGACCCTCCCACTTTCCTGATTGGCTGTTTTTCATTGTCTATATCTATTGAAAAGTTAGTAGTTCATGATAACTATGATGAACCCAGTATGGAGGACTTCACTGATAAATGTATTCTCACATTGTATGAAAAAAAATGAAGAGCTAACAATAATGTGATGGGAGCAGGATGCATTGTTTTAAGTAACCAATGCATTGCAGTTGGCTTTTGTATTTAGCTAGTTACTGCCTAAATACAGGAATTACAAACGTGTTTGTTACAGTGTTCCATTACCAGTGTGTTCAAGATTAAACTACAGCCATTTCATACAGCCAAATAGGTTGCAGCTTATCATGAATTACGTGCTTGTTTTCGGCTGCATTTTGTTCAAGCTGACCACTGAGCTGTTGCACCGAGGAAGCTCAACACTAAGTAATTTGTGGTGCCTTGCAAAACATAAATTCCTTTTATTTTTCTAAAGCCTTACAAATTGACCAGACCTACAGCAATGCTGAAAATACAGTTGATTGCCTTCCCATGAGTGTTGAATTTCTAATAATTCACTACAAAACTGGACTAGTCCTTTAGCCTGTTTCACAGAATGAGGTTTTAATTGCTAATTTTTCTTGGGTTCTCTTTGGGAATACACATACATTTCCTTGTTCATAACTGGAAGCACTATTACAAAATGAAAATTGTTTTGTTTAAGGAAAGTGTCAAGAATGTGTTCAAATAAACCATATATGTTCCCACAAACTTCAACTTTATAATTGTGATTGCTCAAGGGCATACATTTTGAAAATAGCCTTGAAGAAGTCTTGTGCTCAATTTCATTAGTGGGTCCTGGTTTAATCCTGTAGCACTGCACAATATGAATTATCTCTTAGTGGTGCCAAATGGCTTTTGTCCCTGTTTCATCCAGGCGAGCAATGCCAGCTAGCAGATGAGGACAGCAGTGGAAAACTTTGACTCTGACTGGTAGAACTTTCACATACTGGAAACATTCACAATGATCTTCATTCAGCATTTATCACCACACCAGAATGAGTGCATTCACTTTTTATCTAATGTGTTGTTTGGCGTACACAGCTGACCCTACTAACCCTATTGTAATCAATTTGACTAATGGAGTAATCTATTTGTCTGAAACATTGAACATTCATTGTGTAAAATAGCCTATTATTGGCTGTATTTGGGGGTGAAAAAAAAGACAATATACATTGTAATTATCATAGCTTATACTTTAGGCCTTAGGTTATGAGTACATTTTGCAGTTTTAACACTCATAAAACCTTTGGTTCTGATATATTTTCAGCCTTACTCTAGTAATATTATACAGTATGAACCAACAAACAAGATGCAATTTTGGAAAGTGTGCCTTTGTGCATTCATGCATTCAATTTTTCTTCCCTTATTTTAATGGTCTATAACAACTCACACTCAATGCTACATTCTTGTTTTTTTAAGGCATATTTGGCATTGCTTAGTTTACAATTGGCACTCATGTCTTTGGGGTGTTTGGTCTGTGGAAAGTGCACTGTTGTGCAAGCATAAGACAACCATCCTACCTGCTGAAGCCACTAGCAGCCAACAAATTCCATTTCATTATACGGTATGAATATCACAGGCAAAGTCAGACAATATGTCAAGGACAATCTATTCACTCATGGTCAGGGTTTGTTGCTGGAGGCTTGGGTGGGCTCTGGAAGACATGGCAAGTCCACAGGTGTAATATGATGATTGTGTGGACATGTTCAGCTGTGCAACTACTCTGAATGAATATCTGTAGTCAATATCCATCTAGTCTGATTGAGGGCAAACTGACACGAGAGTGATGAGACACAAGGGATGACAGTAACACCTTAGATTACAGCATCCTTCTTCTGTAATTACACTGGCCTTAATAATAATAATAAAATGCAAAAAAAATTGACAAAGCTGGTTCTGTCACTACCAAGAGGCTTATTGTTCGCCTGACTATTGCTAAATATGTAATGGTCAAATTGTTGGGTTTGGTAATACCTTGACAAAAAGTGCAATTCCTAATAGAGAGAAAACAGTGCCCAGTCTCCCTCTCTGTTTTCTTTTGTTATTGTCTGAGAGCACTATCATTTAAAGGTTTACTAGCGTAACTATTGAGGCAGTGTCCAAATGCTCCCACAACCTGTAGGCTACTTCTTTGTTAGTAGCTCAATTTTTCATTCATGGCTTGCTTGTGTGTGTTTTTCTTTTCTTGTGGGTGACAGTAGAGCCTTGTGATCTCAGACCTCTGAACCAGAGGAGCCCTAAAGAGTTCAGATACAGGATGTGAAAATTACATACTATATAATCCTCTTGATATTGTGTAATTTTTGACATGTCCTTGATAAGCCATGAGAGGCCATGCTTTACAGTGATATTAGAACAGCTAAGAGGTGTTGTCAGGCACACCATGAAGCAGAGCAACAGTGAAGCACAGCCTTGACTGGCTTTTGCAAACCATTTTGAAAATGAAATGAATGAAAAAAAAGATAAAACATTTAGTAATAACAGTTAAATTGCATTCCTCCACCAAGCAATTTAGTTTCTGAAAAGTAGCCAAACCACATTGGTGCCAAGCGACATATAAGTTCTAGAAATTTAAATGAGCTGTGATCACAGGTGGCTTTGTACATGTCTCATCCAATGACAACTGAGGACCACAACTATACTTTTATAATGCCTATTTAAGGCCTCCTCTGGCGACATAGTCAAACCATTCCAATTTCACTCCATCTCAACAGTCAATCTCAAATAGTGATGTGATAATCACACCCAGTCACAATCAGGTGGTGAAAGGCAGGTGAAATAGCGCAGAGAAGGGCAGCTTCAGCACAGAAATCAGTGGTTACTCCAGCTTTGCCTTGTAAATCAGTAACTTTTTGCAAGGCTTGTTTGAAAATTTTCTAAATTGTTTGCAAACTTTCTGGAGGGGGACTATAAGTTGTAGGCTACCATGTCTCAATGTATAGGCCTATTCATGTTTTATATTTTGAACAAACTTTGGTGAGGAATTTTTATGCATGTCAGCACCTACTCCGTAACCTCATTTCTCAAGGGGTTTAGATCAACAAAGTTCTATTGATTTTGAAAGTAGTTGTGTATGCAAAACACTCCAAAATGAGCAAAGGGGAATACCAATCAGTTTAGGAATTCACGTTATTCCTATGGTCTAGGAGAGTGCAATCAATGTTAGTGAACGTGGGCACCTTTCATCCAGTGCCAGAAAACCAGAGGGCTAGAAGCTGTATTAAAGTGCAAAAATCTGTAGAAAAAAAATTGCTGGTTCATTTGTTAAATATGACCAAAGGTATTTACAGTGCTCCCCTGTTATGCTTTCAACTATGATTTATGTAGGGAAATGTGGATGCTCTGTTTGAAGAGACAGTGAGGGACAGGGGAGCAAAAGTGATAAGTAGGAAGAAGAGAGATTCACAGATATACCATGAAAAACAAATTTCACTGTACATCAATTCTTGAAATGTTTTGCTGTGTAATGTTTTTATTTGAAATAAAGAAGTGCAAAACAACGGAAAACCTGATTCAAGGAATGTGTTTAAGGAGCATTTATTCAGCAACTGTCTGGAAGTTTTCACATGACACACAAACAATCCACAAAACATAAAAAAAACATGAACTACAGTTGTCTTCTAACCACAGTATGTTTATGTAATCAAACATTTATGTATAAAAACAGGGACATATATTTTAATGTGACATTAAAAATAGAAATGTGAAAACTGGTCAATATTTAAAAGTACAATCCATAATCCAAACATAAACAAGAGTAGCCCCAGAAGAGTATAATAAGGCATGGTGTCAGATAAATTGCATAAATCTCAAATGTATTGACATAGCTCTTGATACAAGGACAGTCTGTGAGACGAAAACAGTTGTAAATGTCCTTTGAAGCTATAAAAAGTTTGATTACATTCTCTTTATTGTAAACTTTAGAGCAAAACAACCTTGGATTATAAGGTTGAGAAAGTTCACATAAACTCATTAACCATAAATAGTGAAATATGTATAAGAATAATGCAAATCCATGGTTCCTTACATATATATGTTGTTAATTTTAATAATATAAATAATTTTCCTTTATAAAAACAGTATAGCAGAAATGTGTTTGCCATGCCTAATGTATTAAAAGTACAAGATGCAATTTCTTCAATTAATCAGAAGAATGCTTCAAATTTGCAACAGCCAAATAACAGAAAATCAAAAACCTGAAAAATACCTGATTCTGTCAACAGGCACTGTGAGAAATTGGGCATACGAGGCATTTTCCTACGAGTGGATTCTCAAGGACATACTACAACCATCTATTATAATTTGGTCATCAAGCCTGGATGAACGCATTTGGAATCGATGAGAGAATAAAACCACTTACTGGAGGGTTACTGGAGGGAATACGGATGTTTTTCAAAGAGTCTGTTTCTTGGGCAAATGTCTAATGAAAGTGAAATAGGGGTTAAGAAAGATGCTGCTGTACTGTAAACCAACAGGAGGAAAGTCTTTCTCTCCCCTGATGCTTTTATTCAACACTCTACTGGGAGGCATTCTGTGAGGTAATTAACTGACATGAATTCTCGCCTCTCATGCTGAATGCTGGATGTGCAGATAGACTGATTGAAACACTCCCATTTAGGTTTCAATCTTCAAATTATCCACAGCCAACAATATTTTTATGGTAATATTGCTGATAATCATACTAATTTTACACTTGGCAGGAGATAATAGCTGTGGCTTATCCCGAGCAACAGCCGCTAATTGCATCCTTGTTCTTTCTCTCATGCAAACAAAATACCTGCTATACTTGAAGAGGGGGAAAAAATTAAATAATTGTGAATAAGTCTGCAAGGTTAAACAATACAGGAAAACCTGCATCACTGTGGTACACAAATATCATTGAAAATGTCACGGTCCTGCAGCTGAAACCTGGTCAAGTGCACATCGAATGTACAATTTATAAGTCTACAAAGTAGACTCTCAAGATGTTTACAGTCAAAGGCATTTGAGTTGTGACCTTGTGGTAATCTTGGTATTTTTTACTGTAGAACAGTGTTTCTTAAGCCCTGGTTAGGGGTTTCTAAATGGCCTGTTTGTGGTGGGTCTCATCAAATGACATGAGTCATGATTTAATGAGCATGGGTTGCAGGGTGGCAATTTTCTCTGTTTGAAGTTCAAAAAGTTTGAGAACCCCTGCTGTAGATTAATCTAGCTTGCATCTCACATCAAAGGAGCCATAGTAGACAAAAGTACAGACTGTCAGCTTTAATTTAGTGTATGTTTTTCACCTCCAGGTAAAACTATTTAAGAACATTGTCAGTTCCTGTCAGTGCTCTTACTTTGAGGTGGGCATGAGTATTGGGACGACGTGACTTGAGATAAAGACACAGTCTGGAATTTATTAGACCATCTAGAATTTGGGTATGTTTAGAGCATTACGATGGTGTCATGCTTCTGTAATCTGATGCATTTCTGGTTGAAACAGGATGTTGGGGCGGGACATAATGTGGGGAGGTATTGTTCAAAAGTGGACCATAAGAGACATAGGCAGTCTCGGTGTAGCTGGTGAAGCAATCCACTGTGAAATGCTTTGCACATACTGTAATCTTGAGCTGTCACAAACAAAATTCAAGCCACCGGGACATAACTATGGTGTCTTAGGAAAAGGAAACAGGATTTTCAGGAGTGAACGCCCAAAATGCACTGCTGTACCATGTTGCCACTCGTGTCACTTTGAAAGTTGAAGGTTTTAAATGATGGGAGGGGCGGAGAGGGGGATTTTTCAAATTTTTTATTATTGGTTGGAAATTTTATGTATGCCTACTGGTATGCCTTGAAGTAACCACTAAAAATATGTTGTTTTCCAGGAAGTAAGTTAGTAAGTAAGTAATGGGATTTTGCTGTAAAAATATAAGAACTTTTTTTATTTATTTTTACATTTTTGGCCATTTATTGTTAAATAGGTATATGTTATGATATGGAGAATAGGTTAACAAGGTGAAAAAGCCATTTTTCATTTTATTGTGACTTTAAACACCTTGAAATACAGGTCTATTTGACTCTAGTGTTTATGAACATTACAAATGGAAACAAACCATTTATAATGTCATACACATATAAAACTGATGGTAAGGTGTCAGTGTCTTCACTCAAATATATCACTTTATAAACAAATTCATTGGTGGGGTGCCGGTTACAGATTGGGCCTTTACAGCAATGTTTCACTTTGGTATAACCTTTTCGTTTTCAGCACAGACTGTATAGACTTCCTAGGAGTTCCTGAGCAGTCAACCTCCAACTCAATCCCAGTAATCAGTGGTGATGTCACTCCCTAAGTTTTCTTTTCTTTTCAAGCAGACTGACCCAAATTGCAGAGTTTTTTGTGTTATGGCATACATTTTTGAAGTAATTTAGCCTTTTTGCAATCACCAATTAAGATGGGTAGAGAAAAATGCCTGAATGCCAGTCGTGAATACACACTCTAAGGGTACAGTTTGTGTTGTAGGTAATTAATGAATAAAAATATGACCTGGCAATGTGAATTATTGCTTTGAAGTTGAATGCTACAGAAGTTCATCTTTGAAATAAGCTGTTATCGTGTCCTTGACCAGTTTGCACTTGTCTGTCAATATTTTGCATTCAGTGATAGCACGCAACATTGTGAATACTTTCCTCCACAGCCAGAGACAAGAAATAATTGTTTGTCCCACCCCATAATCTCTAATGTCACAGTGATATAAAACTCTATATAAATGTAATTGGAAAAGATTCATATTTTCTTGGGATAAGGTTAGTTTTCTGGTGCAGCAGTACTAATACCATTAGTATAATTGGAGGCTCATTCAGATACAAGCATTATATCAGTCAATGAAGTCAGTTGCCCATTCATTGTCAAAGGGGCAGAATCAAGCTGTATATCTGTATGCTATCATAGATTAGAGTCTTGGTTGTCTGGGTCTTATGTATAGATGTAGCATAGAGAGGAGATTGTTGTTGTTGCTTTGGGACAAACTTGCAGCCATCGTACATGGGGAAACTATTCCTGAAGCTCTATGACAAGCACTGTATGTTTGCTTTCAACTAAAATATTTTGGTATTAATCAGACTTCTATCTCCCATCTACAACTTGTACAGAACGCTGCAGCTAGACTGAGAGAGACCTCATCGCACCAATCCTGGCATCTCTACACCGGCTCTCTGTCCATTTTAGGATTCAGTTCAAAATTCTCTTTGTTTTCAAAGTTCTGCATGGTCTCGCCCCTGGCTATATTTCAGAACTTCTGACCCCCCACAGCACTGTTAGGCCCCTTAGGTCCACTGTCTGCTAGCCATCCCACGGTCTCGGCTGAAGAAGTCTGGGGACAGGGCCGTTTCCATAGCAGCACCTAAACTGTGGAGCAGTCTCCCTGAAGACATTGGATCTGCTGATTCGGTTGGGTCGTTTAAGAATCGTCTTAAAACCCACTTTTACTCACTAGCTTTTTATTTTGATTGACCAGGTGTTTGTGGATGTATCTATACTTATGACTGTGTGCGCATGTGTGTGTGTCCGTGTCCATGTCTATTTATTTTATTTTTCTACTCTTATGTGTTTTTATTCTTCTTGCATTTTATTCTTGACTTGTTTTATTCTTTGGATTTCTATTGTCTTTTTAACAAATTCTGTAAAGCACTTTGGTACAAACTTGCTTTGTTTTTAAAGCACTATATAAATCAACTTTTAACTTGAACTTTGGAACATTTCTAAATGTTCAATATGAAGCCCTTAATTTAGACGTATATTTTTGAAAAAATTAATACTACAGGAAGTTCATCATTCAACATTTTTTAAATACAGAAAATCCAGTCTGTAAAAGTGTTACTTTGACCTTTTGTCAGCTAAGGACTTAAGTTACCCACTAATTATAGCAAGTTTAGAACTGTACCCAGGTAAGATGACTGCTACAGTATATGGTTCCACTTTCGAATGAGGACGGTTTATGATATTGATTTCTTTTAGTAAGATGCAAATCGGTTGCTAGCTTTGTGAGACACTTGCTGGTATTGGCAAATAATGAATTGACTGTTTAATGGACATCGTAAAAAAGTGCTCACCTTTAGAGAATCCCCATGAGTGGACTCGACAATCCTGAAAAAGGTAGCAGTACGACAATCAGGTTTGTGACCCCTTACTGTAGTCAACGTCTGTAGCAGACATCTTTCTCTGAGACACTTTTTCCCCAGAAATGTCTTTCTGTTGTATTAGCTTTATGTCCTGTTTTTACCTCACTTGACCAACCAAATTTCCCTATAGCCTACGTTGTACTCTGTGTCATGTACCTTTTTTTGGTATAACATATGTACCTTTCAGCAGGCACACCTGCGTCAGTGCTCAGCACTTAACATCCAACAATAGCTCCCCGTGGGGATCTGCTGTCAAACCTGACATTCAGGTTTTCCACTTAGCTCTAAATGTCAATAATTACGGATAGGCAAAATTACTTCTTGAAAAGTATTATCCAGGATAAAGAATTAAATATTTTAACTGGATCTACTTTTTCTTGTTTGATGTGTTAGGAGTGCAATATTTAGACTCAATTTCAAAATGAAGGCAAAAAAAGTGGTGCTGACTACAGATCCCCAGAGCAGCATATGGTGGTTGATCATTTATGGACTTCTACAGAGGTATGAGCACCAGAAAATGAAAATGTTCTACCAAAGTGAAACATCGCTTTGCAGTAAATGTAGCCTCTCAGTGGTATTTCAGTTATGGGATGGATACCCCCCAATGCTCTGGTACAATATGGAGTTCTGAGGTAATTATTTGGTTGACTAATGTAAAGGCCCTAAGCTAGTGCAGCAAGCAAAACCCTTTTTTCCTCTCTCCACCATGGTTCATGAAGGAAGGGGGTTACTTCAGCATGTTTCTTTCAAGTTAATTTTCCTTAATTTCCATAGCAAACAAACAAGGGCGAACCCCACAACTTGACTGACCCTCTGCAATTAGCCATAATAATTAGAGGGCTCTGAGTTGCTTCACTGAACAAGGATTTGGACCAGGAGAGGAAATTAAGATTTTCATCCAGAGTGGATAGATTTTTGGCAAGGTAAAAAAATAAATAAACGATTAGTAAGATTCTATTATATTATATTTTTCTTTCATATTTATTAGTATTTTTCAAAATAACGTTTTTGTTAAATTCCAAATTAATTGTTGATGTAGAAAAATTAACCCCAGCCACAGCCAAAATCATTCATTTGATAATGGATGAGAGTTTTTCTCCCTGGTGTGGACACTCACTGAATGAACAATGTATTTCAAACTACATTGGAGTACATGTCAGATCCATTCTACATCAGCAATCACAATGCTTTGAGATATAGACGATCGCATTAATGCTTGGCAGACTGTCTCAAAGGAAAATATCAAGAGTGTGGTGGTGTTGATGGGTGAAAAAATCGGGAAAATGTTTAAAGGTCTGCAAGTGTACAAAGGATTTTGTGTCTGCATTGTTTTTACTCAATTACATACTGTATGTCCCAATACTTATGTTGACCTGTATTTGGTGGGACTGACTACAACAACCGTTTGAACAACCATTGTTCAAGTTGCTCATTGTTTAACACAGACCAAGCAGAATACCCTCAAAAACTGACATTCTGTACTTTTGCCTGATAATCATCTTTTGGTTTTGAAACAGTAAAAGTGACAAAAGGATGGTAAAAAGCTCACTGTACTGATGCTTTTTGATACGAGTCAACAAGTGAAAGAACACATTAGCTGAGTTGAGCCGGGGGCTGGATCTGTCAGAACAGCACAGTGTGTGGTTCTGGCTCAGTGTAGCAGCTGCTTTGTTGATGCCCCTGGAGCGAGGAGAGGTGGGTGCAATTTTTCAGTGCCTTGGTGGAGCACTGTATGCTGGGAAGGCTACAGCCAGAATCAGGCTCCTGTAGATTCAATGAAGTAGGCAGGCCTGTAGTAAAGGAAGCTGGAGAAATTAACCTTGAATGCCTGGTGTTCTAAAGCAGATGTTATTCCATGAAATGCTAGTGCCCTTTTGCCCCCCCATCCATTTTGCTCTCCAACATATACTACGCACATAGGGATGTGATGGGTTAAAATGAAGAGGACAGACACATGCACATTCAGTTTAGGTGCTGGGCTGAGTGTGAGTCACGAGAGAATTGTTTAAATCTGCATAATATTAGCTACCTTTTCTCCAGTTATGTTTTGGTCCAAACTGGATTTCCATAAGGTAAACATGAACTGCACATCCTTTAAAAACCAAAAATAAAATGTTCCTCACCATCATGGTCTCCAGGCTGCAAGCAGACATCAGCAGCATCCCACTCATAATTCTCATCAACTGAGGCCTTTCTCCTGGAGACAGCACAAAACATCACCGACAGTCTATACCTAATAATAATAATAATAATACATAGCACAAGATACTCAAATACACTTTACATAAATTAGTATGAGCATAAATAAAAAACGTGTACAAAAAACTATATATATACTGTATATATAATACACACAGAGATTAGCCTATTTCTCAAGTTAGGATGTAATCAATGCACACACACATGCATACACTCGCACACATACTCCCATTAGAAGATACACAAGTACATTAGAGACCCTCTCTCAAAGAAACACAATCCCATATTCTTCTTCTACCCAAACATTGTCATCTCTGCTTCATACTTTAAGATGTAAACTCGTATTTTAAAACTGAACAGATTCCTTGGGGTACGTGTGCTATTATTTATCTCTTGAGTATTCGCAATACTTATTAAGACATTGTACTTTATTACTTTTTTGTTCACACACCAATGGTGGAAAGCGGAGGAGACTGATATCTCATTCCCTCTAGCAAGAGCTATGAAACACATGTACCGTCTCAGGGCCATTCGTACGAGATGTACCGTCTCTGGTCTATTCATCTCAGGGTCATGTATCAGTCATGTGGCGACATAGAGTCTGTTATTTAGTCTGTCATTTATGTAACTGGACACTATAGAGACTGACATCACTGACTTTGTTGATGTTGTTCCTCTCCAATGATGCATCATTAAACTAATTGATCAGACAGTCTGTTCCTGTGCTCCGGTATCAATACAACAATATCAAGCATACTCAGAATATGAAATCATACTGTACTGCAACTGGATATATGAGTTAAAGAACATTTGCTGAGTTAAAGAACATTTAATGCTCTGACCACATCTTTCCATCGTATTTATAGATATTTGAAACTTTCTTTCTTTCTTTCTTTTAACTAATTTCCCCCCTGCAAATCATACCAAATGTTGCATACTAGGCTCACCTTGACAGCATCAACTACTACAAAGGGTCCTATTGTACTATGCATGCAAGCACATTTTCTTCTATGAAACATACTTTGTCTCATTCAATATGTCCTAATACCTTTTGCTTGGTTCCATTTGGTGAAGGTCTTTGTCCTCTGAGTTCCCCTGGCTCTCCTCTACAGTCTCAGGTGAGCTGGTGAGGGTTGGGGACATGCAAAGGGACAGGCGTCCATTAGCTGGCTCTAGGCTCCCCCGGCCACTGCTAGCATAACTGCTGTAGCTACCCCCAGACTCCGGCACTCCCCCATAGCCTCCTATCTCCACTTCTGCCTCCTGACCACTGTGCTTGTCATCATCTTCCTCTTCTTTCTCATCTTCGCTTTCGCATTTCGCTTTCTTCCCTTCTAAGTTTGGTGGAGAGTCTTGGTCTGGTGAAGGCCAACTGAAGCCCCTGTACAGCAAGGCCTGTAGTGGTCTCTCTGGCAGTCTAGGGTTGTCTCTGTTGCCCCTCTCTGTGCCAACGGGCAGTGAGCATCTGGAAGCTTCCTTCATGGCCTCCATGCGCTGCACTGATCTTAGGTAGGTGATTGGCCACCTGGAGGCATCTGGGAAGTTGGACGCCTCTCTTCTAGGTTCATGGTGGCAAGGCACAGCAGGATTTGGGATGAGCTTCTGTGGACTGCTCTTTGGAGCTAATGGGTCCACAGTAGGAGATGAAGGGGAAGCACTTGGAGGCTGCTCTAGGTGTACTTCTGGTAGAGGAAACTGGGCAGCAGATGGAGAATTTGCAGCAGATTTGGGGGTCTTCAGGGTAGGGGTGCTCTGGGGTCCCCAAAATAGAGAGTCTGGTCGGAAGGCAAATGCAGTAGAGCAGTTCTCTTGGCTGAGAGAATCGATCCAGGCATCAGGGGTCAGGAAATTGCTCTTCTTCCGTCTCCTGGAGTCTAGGCTCTGACTGCGCTGCTTACAGTCCCAGTTCTGAGAGCCTTGGCTCACAGCTTTCCAGAGTTTTGGCCCTGGAGGCTGCAGAGAGGATGGGACCCTCTCAAAATCCTCCCCACGTGCAAGACTATGGCAGTTAAAGCTTGTGTTCCTCATGTCTTCATACTGGTCTTTGTGCATCAGTGAGTGCCTTTCTTGTACATGAGAGGCAATTCTGTGGTGCAGCATGGGCTCCAACTCTGGCTCATCCACACTCATCTCAACACACATGTCTTCACTCTGTGTTTCACTGGGCTTGTAGAGTGCTATCTCTGCTTTTGAAGGCCCTGGCACTGCGTTGACAGTTAAATTAGATCTTTCAGTATATGTATTGGTATGGGAAGATGTCAATGAAAGGCTGCCACGGCTAAGACTGTTCTGCCTCCATGCCTCGGAGCATGAATCATTCCTTTGCATTTCTGTGACTGTGGATTGTGGAGAATTAGCATAGCCCTCTAGTCCTGCCTCTACCCGTTCATGTCTCTGGTGCTTTGAGGAGAGATGTGGAAGAGTGAATCTGTCTTTGCAAGAACTGTCTGCCTCCTCAGATCGGAGGGGGGTCTGTTTGTTGAACGATGGAGCAGGGTTCTGGGTATTGGAGCTGCAACAAGAGGGGCTCACAGGTGGAGACCTATTGAGAGGGGGCAGTACTGGGACCAGGGTGGTAGAGGAGACGAGAGGATGGGCTTCCCAGTGGATTGAGGATGAAGAAGAAAGGCCCTGTGATAGACCACAGCTCCCCTTGCTGCCCTGGAGGTGATGGTGAGGGAAAGTGCTGCTCTTAGGTTTCCACACAACCACATTGTCTCCGGTCTCTCTCTTCTTCCTCTCCTCCAGCTCCATGTTTGGCTTCTCCCTCCTCATTTCGTCTGTAGTGCTTCTATCCAGTGTGTACTTCCGTAGCTCCCTCTCCAACTCCTCCCTCTCCTCTGCCAATTTCAGACAGCGGCTCAGGTTACCTCTCTCCCTCTCATGCTCCATCTGGAGCACCAGGGTGCTGGCAGTGGTGAAGGGCTGGCCAGTGCTCTTCAGGATCGGGTATGTGGCACTGATGTCTCTGTCTGGATGAGGGATGGTAGCTAAGCTATGGCTGCTATCAGAGTACAGGCTACTAAGGTCAGGACAGTCCTCACAGCCTGCCTTCAGATCCAAGCTACGACGACCATGGAAGGACAGGTGTTGAGCCATGGCCCGGACCCGGCTCGTGGAATTAGACTCTGCCAGTCTGCAAGGTGGGAGATCAACAGAGAGCACAAATGGTGGCTCCTTCCTGTCTCCCCTCTCTGAACGCAGTGACACAGACCTCTGGACACTAGTGCGTTGGGAGTGGTCCTTCCTTAGGCCTCTCTTGGTATGGACACTCAGTGTGGCATGGTCATAGGGCTGGACTGCAAAGCGCCCATCTGGACCTCTAGAGATTAGCTCCAGGGCAGGAGAGATTGGAGAGGATGCTGCCCTGGTAAGGTGACCTCTGTTGTAGGTGGGGTTAAGAGTGTCGTGAGAGGTGGACAGGAGTTGCTGACTATGGTTCTGATACTCAGTGTGGCTGCCCTTGCTGAAGGAGGAATAGTCTGACTGTGAGGAGGAGGTGGTGGTGGTAGAGGAGGTGGTGGGATAGAGGGTATGGTTTTGAAGTAGGCTTTTCTTCAGCTCACTGTCTGGACTGCTGGTGCCTGACATCCTTCTAAGAGAGAGAGAGCGAGAGAGAGAGAGAGAGAGAGAGAGAGAGAGAGAGAGAGAGAGAGAGCAAAAGAGAGAGAGAGAGAGAATGTGTTCCCCTA
>OMLI01097116.1:0-14522 GCA_900302605.1 Rondeletia loricata
CTACACCCACTTCTTATAGGCCTAACTTATAAAGTATGTGTATATATAGGCTATATAGAATGTTGATTATATTTGGCCACAAAGGAGTCTGACCTTACCGATGCAAAACTGTACAGCCAGTACAGTGATGACAGTAAGGATGGACCATGGTTGGGGTATTGTAGCCATGAGTAACTGCCTTTCTACGTGTCTCTCACATCATCACATGGCCACAAGAGTTGCTAATTTATCCTAAAAAAAAAAAGCACAGAAACGAGCAAACAAATGCATAAGGAACAATCATGTTATGGAGCAAAACGATTTTGTAGAGTCTAGGCCTACATTCACTGTTTGTGAAATGTTTGTTATTCCCGTTTTGATTCAAAGTTAATTCTGGGGAAACTGTTTAGTGCTTCATAATGAATTTCCTTCCTGATTGCAAGCGTGATCTATTATCTATTTGTCTCATCCTGTGAATTTTAAGCAGAGAACAACATAGTTTGGACAGAAAGCACCAGGCGGCTCCTAAAATGATAACGGTATGAACTAAGGGAAAACAAACCGTGAACTTTACTCACCAAGACATCCCGGCATCATATTCATCTTTCTTGCCTCCTGCAGTTTGAAGCTTGGCCCATCATCATAACTCGTCCCAGACATGTTTATTTAGAGCAGTGCATCCAGACTCTGATCAGTTCCGTGTGTGACTGCCGCTGCTCAAACACACTTCTGGTGTGATGACAAACTCTTTCTCAGTTCACCAATGAAGCCAGCCAGCAGCTTCAGAGCTAGAGGACTGGACAGCTGTGCAGCTCCAGAATATACAATTATCCAGTAATAAACTTAATACATAGTGATATAAAATGTATATTTTCCTTGAGGAAAAATCACTGTAATACCCTTATAATATTCCTACTTTTAATGTTAGTTTATAATGACCATACTGTTTTAGCTCCTATGGTATCACTATGATTTTTCTATAACATTCCTAAAGGGATTTCAGATTTTGCTGTGAGATTTGTATTGTATCCCACTAAAATGTATTATAGGATTACTGTAGTTGTTTTTTGTAATGGTTTATCTTATAATGTAATAGCTTCAACCTTAATTTAATTCACATGATATCAAACTGTCTTAAATGTGTCCTAGGCTGTGCACATACAACAAGACAGAGAATGTGAACACAGGTTTAATCACACATAGCCTTAGAGGATGAAGGGACAGATGACATATTCTGAGATATCTTAATTCACCTGAGGAAAGTCACCAGTCTGATGTTCAGATTGGGGTTTTGAGTCTGTGACACCTGTGAAAGGGGCAGTTATAGCTACGAAACAACCTCTGATTAATTGTCATCATCATATTGCCTACACAACCCAAACCGCTGTCACTCCTTCTAACATGTGGTGCAGTCAGGGACTCTCCCCTGGCACACTCACTGTTGTCTTCCTTCAGCAACAAGTCACCTTTAGATGTATAAGGACAATAGTGGGCATGAAATCAATAAAATAATTGTGCTCAAAGAAGTACAACAAATTTCAACAAGTAGTGTGAGATATTAGATTATTTTCAACAGTGATAAACAGGTGAGTTCAGTCAGTGTCAATAAAGCAAAAGAGAGTACCTCCTGAAATGTTGACAGTTCTTGATTTGAGCTCTTTAAGGAGGAAGTGAGACAGCTCTCTCAGGAAGTCCTAAAAACAGCTTTTAACTGCAGGTGGTACACGAGAAGGCACTTGACAACAGCTCTAAAAGCAGATTACCATACCCATCTTTCAGCCATTACTGGTAGGAGGGACACCCAAAACTGACTGTAGGTCTGGTTGTGTTTTGGAAAAATGTTGCACTCAGGATCACTGGCAGAGCACAGGATGGCTAACATTAGTAACGTCAACACAGTGGTTCATACAGGATGGTTATTTTGAGCACGGTACAGGCATGTACATGATGAGGTATACTGATTATCAACTCCCATTTGTATATTTACTTCGAGTGGTTCAACATACTTATAGTGGGGAAATCAACAGAGAATCGCTATAAATTCCTACACAATTACTATAACTACATTCAATTAAAACTCAATATATTACTCAACATGTCTTGTTTATAGACTGCTCTTAATAACAGCCCTGATCATAGTTACAGATTATTTGAAGCATGGGGTTTCTCTGATTACTGAAAGAATCATTGAGATCAATGTCTCTGCATGCTCATTCAAAGGTGTTGAGATAATGCTTTTTAAAAGTCCTTGGCGTAGTAGTGCACAATGACCGGTTTCTCTCTTTCCCAACATCCCTCTACCTCTGTCTCTCTCAGGGTGTATCTAGTTGTGAGCGCTGTTGAGAGCAGCTTCTTGTGGGGAATAACCACTGGTCAGTATTGTCTCAACCATATGCTGAGACAGACAACTGTCTGCCTCGTCAGGAATCATTATCCCACCCTGGTGTAAATCCAGAGAAGTAGTGCCCATCTCCACCTGACTCTCAGTCCAACTCTCCCCAAGCAAGAAGTCTCTACTGAAGATACTTGTTGTTTCTGGAGTTTTAGGCCCTAAAAGGCCACTAACAGAGCTAAAGGTAAGTCCCAGAGATGAATTGGAGACATCCACCTCCACATTGGAGAGCAAGCTTCCCAGTAACCCTCCACATAGAACTGGGAATCTGTCTTCCTGCTCTCCGGCTGCTACATCCCTCTGCTCTTCCTTTACCTCCTCTTCTTCCTCCCCTTGTAGAGCTGAGGTAGCAATCTGGGGTTTGTAGCTAACATGTTCCAGCGGCCTGTCAAGAAGCATTGTCCCAGCATCTGCCGTTTGCGATGTTGCCGCCGCTGTGGCCTGTCCCGGCCCAGTGTGGACCCCTTCTATGTGGATGATGGGGTACAGGTCCTCCCTCTCCTCCTGGGAGATCTCCTCGACGGGGGACAGAGGAGGGTCACTGTAGCTGAACGACGAGAATGGTTCAAAGGTACTTCTGTCCTGCTGGGGACCAAAAGAAAACACATAACACACTTGATTAAGTCAGACTGAATCACTGAAAGTGGGAGATAACAAATAAGGCATTGTTAAATGAGACAAACATCTGTCATCGAGTTTCTAGTATTCACCGAAAGCAGTTGTTGACATCATGCTGTCAGAGTGAGCGCAGGAAGTAACAAAATGACCTGACTTCCTAGTCCAGACTAATGAACCATCTTTATAATGAGAGAAACTGTGTGCTGTTTTTAGCATATTTCAATATTTCATTATAATGGTGGTGACAACAGAAAAGAATGACCCTCAGTCACAATGGATCCAATTGCCATAATATGATATTGCTGTTGTTGTTGTTGTTGTTGTTGTTGTTGTTCGTTGTTGCAGTTGCTACTGTTGTTGTTTTGGAGATTGTGTTGAATGTACTGCACACAGATTGAGGGAAACATGAATGCCAAAACAGTTGGTTTCAGTAGTTTGTTTGGATTACCTTCAATAATTTGATGGCATTACTGTTTCCCAGTTTTGGTAAATTTTCAACAAGCCAGGCAGGTCCCAAGGATATACATTTCTGTTTGATCCTGCATGGGAAGAAAAAGGATGTTTTAAAAGGGAATACAGTTTAATATTATCACCTGCAGTAATTATGCTACACGCACTGCATTTAGGAAAATACAATAAAATCTTAAACAGGTTTAATGCCACAGACATAACAACCACAGCCTTGATAAGTAAAAATATTCCTGCAAAAAACAAATTGATGTGTGCATTATTAATGATGGCAATCTCACAACGCATGAAGTACACATGCAGTATCCCTAGACGTAAAGCCACCTATCAGATTGATCTAGTACAATGTTGGTCACTAGGTTTAGGTTTCTGTTCATCTGTCGCTGGATCTTCTCTCTTTCTGCCAACTGCTGTGGTGTGGCATTGTATGAAAACTGAGGTGGGAAAACCACAGTGGATTCACCCTGGTTACTAGTAAAACAAAACCTATGTACATTCCAAAACAGTTGGAGCACAATGAGAAAAACGTTATGTTTCTCCTCACAGTAAACCTTCACCACTACTATATCATGTCACTACTGTTTTGTTTTTTACATGATAAAGCACTATTTAGGACCTTAGGCAGAAACCATAGTGCCATTGTATGTTACCTTTTCCTCACACAACTCCAGCACATCAAGTTGGCTATGATCGCTACGAAGAGGGTAGCAATGACGACAAACCCGACCAACAGGCCAACTAGAGGAGACAAGGAGGGAAAGAATCAACATCTCAGTATACAAGTTTAGACGTCAGAGAGGCAAGCAAACAAAGTTCTGTTTTACCTTGCCACTTATGCTTACAGGTGCTCAAAGGAAATGGAGGGGAATTATGGTTATTGGAACTGGACTAGGACATCCTCATAAGCGACTACCAAATACTTTCAAAACACAGACTACTAGTAGAAGTTTGTGGGTGTGGTTTTAATGGGGCCATAACATGCAAGTGACTGACCTGCAGGGTCTGGAGACTGAGAGGAGATCAAGTTCCCCGGCGGTCCTTCTCCTGCTGAGGTGGATGCAGACAGACAGAGAGCCAGAGCTCCTTCAGGACAGTCCAGCCACATCTGCCTGGGTCCAGAGCCAGACACTGCCACTGGAGAGAAGCAAATGACCATCAGGCTATTCTCTGTTAGGACTGTGCAATTAATTTAAAAAATGTAATCGCAATATTGACAAGTATAACTTCCAAAATGCAATAGGCTACATTTCTTATCAGCGGGAAAGTAGTTATTCTGATATTGTGCAGAATTCCAGGACTACAAATCAAGATGAATGTTGGAAAAATCTTTTGAAATGTAAAGTTTACCAGTTCTGTGTTAACCTCTCATGTCCCCCCTAAATTTACTTTTTAATTTGCTGAAGAAACATATATGTAGAAAAAACTGCGTTCAAATGTATGATGATTCATATCAGAATTGCAATATATAGCAAAAATGATCACAAAATGAGTTTTTGTCAGTGTTGTGCAGCCATAATCTCTATTAGGGACATCATCAGCCATTCACAGTCTAGTGTATGTTTTGGGATATATAAGTAAATGCAAAACAACAGCATGAGAAGAAGATACACATAAAAATAATTTTGAATAAAACTCAAGATAAAATTACTTTAAAACAAAGTAACAGCATCCAGTATATACACAAGGTGTCACATCGAAACAGAAAAAGGAAACTTCTCAGGTGACTTTTCACCGACAAAGAAGTTCCAGAAACAGCGAGCGAAACATGCTGGTTAGTAACAGCCTTAGGGTGCATGTGTGAATCTAGGCACATGGCCTCATATTCAGTGAGCTTCCTGTTTGTGGTCAAAGTGACTTCTACATAAGTCTATGATTCACTGAACAGAACATGAAAATGTTAATATGACAGCCAGTGCTTAAAATATTAATTCAGCTCACTACTGGACCTTTGCATTCCTGGTCTAGAACTTTGTCAAACAGGTATTTACCCAAAGCAATAGATGGGTTTAGTACATCATTAGGTTTTGGTATAACTTAAGTTATAACCCCAACTCAGGCTATCTGTTAGATTAGTCCCCAAAGACATAGAATATGTATATGACTTCATACAACAAGCAGTCAACAACTATTCATCAGAAAAGATTAATGTATAGCATTGGCATTTCACTGGATTACTGGAACTGAGAGCTGAAAAACCCTGCTGATGCACTGTGGGTTTGTGGGAGGACAGCATCAATGGGATGACAGGTACGCACTTTCCATTATGTAAGAGTGGGGAGTGCTAAAACACAACATATGCATACTACTGCATAGTAACTTCCCACGCTCTTGCATATACATGGGCTTGTTACGAAGCCTCAGCCAGACAAAGGTAAAGTACATACACAAGCATACTGTAAACTGAACACCATATAGCGCAGTCTTCTTGATGTACAGGAAATGGCAGGAAATGGCCCACAACAAAATGGTAGAGTTGTGTGTCCCCTGAACCTTCAGACACACAACCCTCTTTTATTTTGATAGACCAAGTAAAGCTCATAGCTCCAAAGTTTATATTTACTACAGGAAATTAAAAAGCAGCTGAAAGAAGTCAGCTTTAGAGTTGTTTTGCTTTGCAGCAAACCTACTTCTTTATGAGTATAAAATAGCCTACACTTGTTCGCAAACATAAGACACACAGACACATATAAACACACACACAGGGACACAGGGAAAACAGCACAGGAGTAAAAATCCTCACTCCTGTGTTCTGTGTGGCTGGAGTCTAGTCTCCGGAGATGGATGGTGTAGTTTGTGATGAAGCCTCTCTGCTGGTCTACAGCCAGCTCCTCCCATTGGATCAGGATCCGTTTGGCCTCGTGGACCAGTACCGACACCTTGGGACCAGACATTGGCTCTGGAACACAGAGAGAGTCGATGGTAGGCACTGTATGCCAGGCATGGACTTTCCACTGATTATGTGCCAATTTATTGCGTTGTCTGAATCATGGATAGATAGCAAGCATGAAAAATCAATCAAGCGCTAAACTCAGACCTTGATATCAGGTATAATTTTTAGGATCTTTGCATTTAGGGTTGTGGGAGGGGAAACAGTTATGGGGGATGTGAGTGAGTTGTGAACCTTACTCTGTTCTTCGGAATAGACCAGGCCAGATGATGGATCACTCACACCCCCGGTGGTCACAGCATACAAAGAGACATTGTACCTCACACCTGCAGTCAGACCTGAAACAGTACAGAAAGAGCACCGGGAAAACTAAACACTCTCTGGAGTGGTCTCTCGTCGCTGTCTCGACTGTAATTCACAAATGGTCAAAACTGCTTTTGAACTTATTGTATTATGAATATGAATCCTTGGCAGTTATTCAAATGATGGAAGAATGCACAAACTAATGTAATACCCCATCTGCCCACTAGAGTACACTGCTTGATCTCAGTTGAGGCCCTTGTGTCCTTTCTCATGAATGTTTTGGACCATGTGAGAGACAGTACATTTTGTGGTTGTCAATAGAAACTAAGCCCCAACAGATGAGGTTTTACGGTCTATGGGTGAAACACACAGCTATCTTTGGTTTTGCTTTATTTGAACATTTGTATTCTTTAATGGTGTATTACCAAGGTTTTATAAAAGTCACTTCACACAGTGCTTTACAGTGATTTTAGAACAGCTTAGGGGGTTAATTTGCAACATACTTTGTTTTTTTTAGGTGATAGCAAAACCATGACAGACACAGCATATTGTGAAATTGAGAACAACATACAAAGACAAAAACTGAACGAAAAGCAATATACATTAGGGTAAGTTAAGACTGGGTCAACTACTTATCATACTAATGTGTTTCTATGTGAGCGGACATGTACTCAGCTGTCTTTGTGTCTGAATGGTGACTTTACCTGTGATAAGTGTGGTGTTTTGGTCTTTGGCCACTCTTTGCCAGTGCAGCCCTACAGGTCCACTTGTCCATTCCACCACATAGTCCAACAGCTCACCTCCAGACCACGACCTGTGCTCCGCCCCAGGCCTCGACCAGGAGACGACCACGACACTGCCGTTACCTGCAGGAGCCAACTCCCTCAGAGCAGGTCCAGAGACACCTGCACAGTTAGATGCCAGAGAAAGAAACAAACAGGATTATGCCTCCTTGTGCTTTGTTTTCATAGATAAAAAAACTAAACACAGGTTTTGTCTTTAGTATACAATGTTGCTATACCCGAGTGTCTGAGTGGCACAGCAGCTGGTGGAGATTTCCCATATGTGGTGACAGCACTGACGCTCAGCGCCTGGAGGCCTGGTGATATCTGAACTGAACACTGGTTCACAGCAGCAGGACATGTGACTTCCTGCGTCTGACCATTATCCAGGAAGATCTCATACTGTTGCACCTCACCACTGTAATCCTCTGGAGACGGAGGCTGGGGGGAAAGTCCATCACTAAAGGTTTACTTGTTTACAACATCCAGTAAGTCTGTTATATTTAATAAGCAGTATAATGTAAACTTTAGATGTATAACCCAATCACTCTATCAGAATACACTATTAAGTCAAATTTAAATGTGTTTTCAATCTGCTGTATCTTTGCATGAAAAAACTGTGGTGTCACTGTAAGAGCCAGAAGCATGGCTCTTTCATGTGGTAAAACAGATATTTCATACTGTAAAATGTAAAGATGTACAGCTGGTCAGTGGAAAATTATTCATTCGATTTAGAAACTCCTGCAATGAAGGAGTTATTCCTTTCATATTACCTTCCACAAAACAGTCACAGTCTGCAGCCCATTTGCCTCCTGGGTGCCTAACATCCTCCAGACATGCAGCTGCTGAGAAGGACCTAAAGATAAGTTTGACCACAAGGTGGTTTATTATGAGTGACGAAAATCTCAAACATCATGCAGTTTCAGTTACCGCGGTTACGTGATAAGCAAGAATTTTCAGGCACATTAAAAGTCAGGTTGTGAGCTTGCCTTTGCCAGGGCTTTTCCTCCTGACAGATGGACTCCATTTGCTGCAGAGCGGCCTCTTGCTGGTGGTCGGCCTGGGCGTAGAGGTGGGCCTCTTGGTAGGGGTGAGTCCAGATGTGGAGTTACATGCTCTGACCTGGAACTCATATTCTGTCAGAGGCTTCAGGCCATCCACTCGTATCAGACCTTTACTGAGCTCTGTTCCCTCCCCCACTACCTGCACAAAACATCAGGAGATTAGGTCACCTGCATATTGCCTTGTAATGCTAAATATCAACTGTGGTCAGTACTGCAAATAATCAAACTGTTGAGGGTGCTTTGTAGAAATGCGCTTCTACCATGCACAGCAGTGACTAGTTTTTGCAAAATCATGTTGTAGACATCAATTTACCCAGGAGCCATTATCTGTGCTGAGCCTGGCGTAGGATCTGAGATGCTCTGAGGACTCTGGGCTTTTCCACTGCAACATGGCTGCTATGGAGTTATTCCAAAACTCTATCTGCATAATATGAGGGGTCTCTGGTATCACTGCAATACAAAAGAACCAAATCGGCTTGTACATCATCCATGTCCCTTGAAATTCACAAATGTGCAAGCAAGAGTGATTGTGCATAAAAAATGAGCCCATAGGAATAGGACTGCCAAATGACTCCAAAACAAACATAATACAGCAATAATCAGCAGTTGATTGCTGAGTCAAAACATCATGGTTGCAACAGAAGATAAAGTTCACTATAACAAAGAAGTACTGCTGAGGCAGTGGTGGAATTATTCACTGCAGAGAGATATTGCAGACACAGAGAAACAGATGGCTGATATAACCAGGTCAAATTACTCAAACTGTGATAGACCAACTGTCTAAAAGGGAAAATTCACAGGATGACTAACTTCCTGAGAAGAAAATACCTGTGAACTGTTTTAGATTTGTATTAAATCTAAAAAATTAAGTGTGTGTGTGTGTGTGTGTGTACACACGTACGCTCATAAGTTTATACATGTTTAAATATTACAGAAGTGCGAGCTTACCTACATCCTTCACGCAGAGGATGAAGGGATCTGACTTTGATTCTCCGAATTGGTTGCAAGCAGTGATAATCAACTGGTACTTTTCATTTTCATCTAACGCTGTCCGTGGCATAGTGAATTCTCCAGTACCCCAGATCCAATCAGAATGTATTTGGGCTCCATTTTCTCTATTTATGACACATACAGTATATTAAACATGAGCGTCGACACCCCTTCAACTCGAGATACGCTGTTGTAGAAATTGTGTGCACACATCACATTGGCAACATCTGTTTTTTTTTCTGTAAGAAAGCAAGGCAACAGGTTTCATTCGAACACATGCACAACATAACATAACATAACACAGTACCTGGTGACTGAAATGTTATAGGTAGTGAGTAGGTGCGTTTCCTGTCCCCTGTTCCATGAGCAGCCTATTACATCTGAGTTCCTTGATGTTTGACAGCTAATATCAGTGGGCTTATCTGGAGGCACTATAAGGGCAGAAGAGGATGAAACACAATAATATCTCATCTGACTCCTTCTCACTATTATACTGGGTGTTTCAAAAGAAGGTACACAATTTTTTATAATAATAATGAAAAACAAAGCTGTATAATTGTAACTATTTTAACAAAATAATTCAACATTCAATTGATAAGTGTACCCGCAAACAGGAAAAATATTGAATAATACGGTGAGCATTAATAATGTATATAAAAACTTTTGAAACAGGCTGCATATTACCAGACAATTAAAGAAAAGCTAAATCAAAGTTGAATAATATATCTTCCAATCACAATGTAGTCATACAACATAAGAGCCTTTATTTAGTTGGTTATTGTAGTCAAAACTACTGCACTAGTTTTTAGCAATATCTAGACAACATCTACTTACATCCACTATGCAGGTCCAGTCCGCAGACAGTCTGCGGATGACCACCTGTTGTCAGCTTGCAGATCACTGTAGAATTTGGCCTGCGGACGTTGGCCAGTCTGAATCTCGCTGTGGTACAGTTGACTTTCTCCTCTGGCTCCGGGGTCCGGCCATTCAGCTCCAGGGAAAATCTAAACCTGGAAGTGAGTTACATAAGAACATCCAAGCAAAACTTTTTGTTTTTTGTCTCAAGAAGTTTCTACAGGTGAACATGACAGAACAGAACAGAACAACAGTGTTCTCAGTTTCTTGAGATATCAATGAATATGAACCATTTAAAACAGGAAAGTAGATACATATCATATCATATCATATCATATCATATCATATCATATCATATCATATCATATCATATCATATCATATCATATCATATCATATCATATATCCTATCTTATCATGTCATTGCTCTACCATTCCCACCTCCTGTTACATTTTTTGTGTGTGTGGCAGTACACCGTCAGGTCTGAGCCCATGAGGAAGGGTGGAGCTGGCTCCACTGTCAGGTAGCCGAGGCAGTTAACGGACTGGCAGGCAGCAGGGAGCAGAGGACAACCTGTCCAGAGAAGAAAAACAAACGCTGGCTTTCATAGCAGTGATGTCCAAGGCCGAGGCAATAATGTCTAGACGGGATCGTGCTGTTCAAGAAATGTTCATTTAAGAGCACTATTAAAATTGGGTGGTACATACTGTATATATATACCGAAAATTGTGTAAGAAAAAAATGTGTCTCAGTCCCTGAATATTTAATAGTTTATCCAAAAACCATTACACTTTATACGTCACCACTGCAGACCTGTAACAGCAGGGATTCGAGCTGAAAACCACACTCACTGAAACAGGTACTGTACTTGTGCTTGAGGCATCTAGTCCCTTAATTATCTGTGTAATGTGTGACTGTTTTATTTTTGATTGTATACATTGTTGCATGTTGTTTGTCTACATCTTCAAATAAATTCATAAATAAGTAAACAATCGAAATAGAGATAGATAATTTAGATAGATAGATAGATAGATAGATAGATAGATAGATAGATAGATAGATAGATAGATAGATAGATAGATAGATAGATAGATGAACAGTTTCATATTGTTATAATAATTTAACTTACGTCTGATGGAAAAATTAAGGAGGAATATAATTGTGCATCTCCAAATGGTTTGGAAGAGATTCATCTCAGCTCATCTTCTGTCGCTGTTAATGACAAATAATCCACTCAGCATGATGCAGCTGTAATCAAAGTTATTTTGATCATAAATTAACAATTAAAAGTAGATAATTAAAAAAACAGCATTAACAGCCCAGTAGATAACATGACTCCTCAAGAGTCAAAACTTACCTCAGCCATCTGTGTACTGGAGATGTTCCAGCAAAACTGAGGAGGAGACAAAAGGTTTTGCTGAACTGCTCTTCTTTTTAGTGCTGGTTTGTGGCTGATAACATTTACAGAAGTACAAGCAGGTCCAGTCATAGTAGCAGTCTGACGCAAGCATCATGTCAGATAAGAGGTAAGGCAATTAAATCAAAGTTACTGTCATTGCACTTAACTGATGAAACAACTCTCCCAGTACATATCAAGTAACATATTCTTAGTATTTCATTTTTTAAAATATCTTGAAATGAGATTAAGCCATTAGTCATTTCTTTGGCATTCTTCTATCTCCTTCTCCACCATAGATACCACAAACCATTAAGTTACTTTAACACGTAAACATATTAAGATAAAGCTCACCAGCATTTAAAATAATCTGCATACCCTTTGAAAGAGATGACGGCTTTGGGGTTTGCTATCAAAATATCTAAAGAGTTTTCATCTTTGCCATATATCTTCCTCAACTGACAGCCTTGCAAGATGTATTTGTCTAAACTGATGTTTTCTGTGCGTCTGAAACTTCTTAAGGGGGCCAGTGACCTAGTTTGGTGGTATTTTAGCAAGTGCAGAAACTTTGAACATTAGTTTGAGCAATTCGGTGTCCTACTTCAGTAGCCTGTTATTCTTCACCACAAGTGAACCTGTCATATGACATACTGTATGACACAAATTTTGCCTTGTAAAATATGCTGACTTCTCTGGCCAGGTTTTCAAAGCAGCAACCATTGTCGTAGTCTGGTTACTAGACCTCTCTATTTTGTTTCCAGCAGTCCTGACACCTCTGAGGCGTTATCAGAATAAGGCTAACTGTGCTGATAGAGCTGGAGATGGATTGAATGACAAACAAAGGCTATCAAGTCATAAGAACTTCATTCACATCATACCAAACACATTACTGTAATTCAGTGTTGTCTCTGAACTTAAACAATATGACAAGAAAATAAGTGGGGTACCATTTGAACAGTTTTCTTGAGGTAGGTAAAAAAAAAAAACACTCTTAGTCTGAATGTGGTCACTTCACCTGAAAAACGAAAACAACCCGTATCTTTTCTAATTGAAACTGGTTAGTTAGTTAAATAAGACAGAGTCACCTTGTGCCTCTGTTCATAATCCTTCAGACTGTCAGAGAGAGTTCATTGTGTGTGAGAAAGAAGAGCAGATCCTGTGACTTTCTCGAGCCAACCTAGATTTAGTCATTTCCTTCTTGATACTTATTTTCCATCGCCAACTTCAAAAGCTTTGATGGGAAAACCCAGCAGCAAGAATAGCTATACTTTCAAGTTAAGATCACAGAGACCTCAAGAGTTACAGTTTTGCTTTTCTAGTTTTCAGAATAGTAATCTAACTCAAGTCAGAATATTAAATAAGTAATGTTGTATTTGAGGAAAATGTGGTTAGAACTCTATTTTATATTTAAGGTAGAATCTCAGTGCTTGAATGTGTGAAGACAAAAAACGATGAAATTGAGAAGTCAATTATGGGTGAAATTATCTCTCATACAAATATATCATGTAGTTTCACACTACATAGTGCCTGACCCCCACCTGAGAAGTTCAGTTTACAAACTGAATTCCCCATTGATTGCAAGCTTCACACATGCCAAAATGAACCAAGTTGATAAATTGTAGAGATTGACTACATGGCACTCTCTAGTTTGAGTGAATGTAGTTCACACCTGCTAAACCTCAAGGAAACTGAAACCACAATGTGAACATGTGGCATGAACACAGTGGTTTGAATGAGCACAAGGACCTGAATCTCAGGATCTTTTATTTACACACACGAGTTGAAGTTGTATTTTGGTCTGAGCGAGTCTGATAGATCTACTGTCTACTACAATGTGAAATTATTTCCCAGTGATAATTATTTTAAAAGGGTTGATGTAATATTTTGTTTCGAGGATTTTATTACATATTTACAAATATTACTTTAATAATACAACATACAGGTTTATTGGACAGGCTTATTAATCGAGAGTAAAATGTTTCCAAATTATGTTTTGCTTATACTATAGGACAGTATAAAACAGCATGGTGATACAGATTACAGTAAATCTTTTCAAGGTATAACATAGGTATAACTGCTGTGGAAAACAATTTCTGTATTCCAATATAACATTTCTAATGTTGATCAAAATTGTCGTAAAGATTTGAGCGATGATGATTTACCATGACAAAGCACAGAGCCACTCGGCCATGGGCAATAGAAAGAACATTTCAGATTTTGAAACTTTATGCTGCTCAAAGTTCTACTGTGCCGTTTCTCTTATTTATTTGTTAAGCATGGGATTTATCATTACAGGGTAGAGCAGGTCAGAGACAGTGAGCGGTTTATCGTGGTACGGCACAGAGGCGGTAAGGTTTGGTACAGTGAGTGGTTTATCGTGATATGGCACAGAGGCGGTAAGGTTTGGGACAGATGTGGTTTATCTTGGTACGGCACAGAGGTGGTAAGGTTTGGGACAGAGAGTGTTTTATCGTGGTACGGCACAGAGGCGGTAAGGTTTGGGACAGTGAGTGGTTTATCGTGGTACGGCACAGAGGCGGTAAGGTTTGGGACAGATGTGGTTTATCTTGGTACGGCACAGAGGTGGTAAGGTTTGGGACAGAGAGTGTTTTATCGTGGTATGGCAGAGGCGGTAAGATTTGTGGCAGTGAGTGGTTTATCGTGGTACGGCACACGGCACAGAGGCGGTGAGGCTTGGGGCAGTGAGTGGTTTATCTTGGTACGGCACAGAGGCGGTAAGGCTTGGGACAGTGAGTGGTTTATCGTGGTACGGCACAAAGGTGGTAAG
>OMLI01097143.1:0-13960 GCA_900302605.1 Rondeletia loricata
CCCCTCCTCCACCCTCAGGCATTATTATGACGTCTTGGCCCAACATGGACCGTGAGGCCAGAGAGCAGTACCTGGTGGTGGTGCAGGTGAAGGATATGCTGGGCCTCAGCGGCGGCTACTCCTCCTCCACCACAGTCACCGTCAGCCTGACTGATGTCAACGACAATGGGCCCATTTTCCAGCACCGTGAGTCTCTCTCATCAGTCTCTGACACACCGCCGGGCCATTCACACTCACAGAGTCAATGGAGAAATACAAAGCGTGGCGCGCTGCGAGGACATGTTTAATAGTACACCTGAGAGGTATTTATTTGATCACACTTCTCTGGTTTGGGTGGGTGGTTTGTGCTGCCTGCACTGCATTCTGCTTTACACATCTTGTTATTCAGCCAGCAGCCACAGTCGGGGAATGAGAGGGAGAGAGAGAGAGAGACGGGAGAAGAGATGAGGATGTTCTCGTTCCGTTCGTCTGTGTGTGCATGTGTGCGTGTTGCCTAAGCCCACAGGATGAATTTAATCATTCACACATGAAAGGACATTTGTCATGACCTTTGGAAACAAACCTGGGCTGCTCAGCGATAAACCTCACTAAATGAATGCCCTGGGAAGAAATCAATTCTGCAGAAATGAGAAAACAAGGATGATGCTTTTAACTATGAACGTCGCCGTCACATTCATTGCTTGCGCTACTATATTCCATGGGTTCTACACTCGATCAAAAGGCCTTGCGAATATTGTATGGCCACACTTCACTTTGAACTGTTATGTCACATAATTGTCACATAATTGCGCCTCTAAATTATTATCAGCAGGAGATTGTTTTCGGAAGCAGCTGGTCGCCTGTTAAGTTCCACCCAGTTGTGGCAGTCATCCAAACAAGAGTCGCTCGAAGACACAATCGCATTTTCTCATCTTCTTATTAGAGTCAGGCCGGGATTATGTGGAGTTGCCACAACTTATCTTTGACTCGCACAAATTGACCCTGCACCAATGTTCCCCGCTCTTATCATTTTACACACTATAGCAGACCTTCTTGACTAGCTATTAACAACTTACTGTCCAGTTCTGTTGGCAAGCTTGCAGTGAAGCAAACTTTTTTTTTTAACCAAACATTTCCAACTTGGAACTTGTGCAGTGCAGAAGTAGCCATTTGGAATCGAACAGTTTCTGTATTTCATTTGATATCCCATGCCACAGATTGATTACTTGGAGTCTATCTAGTGGTATTAAAACTGCATTAGGCAAGATTTTTATGTGAAAGTCTACTCACTGTGCATGAGAGAAGAGCGTCCCATTCCCTCTAATCGAGCCATAGATTCACCCTATTTGCTCAGATTATAATTATAATTATTATTTGGGTATCGGATATGGTCAAATCTCCAGCCACAGGACGTGACAAATCGAAACTTAACATGAATGATCAGTAAAGCATTCTTCTTTCTCCAGACCTGTACACCTTTGCCGTCCCTGAAAATGCAGCAGTGGGCACCACAGTGGGCAGGATCATGGCAGACGATGGAGACGTTGGCATCAATGCCGTAATGACCTACAGTCTGGAGGAAGACCTGGAGGAGAGCGCCACCTTCACAATCCAAACAGACCCAGCGACTCAGGAGGGGGTGGTTCTGCTGGCCAAGGTGAATTCAGATAGATCATCTCTGTATATTTTTCTGCATTTCTTGATTCAAGGATACTCCAATACTTTCAAAAAGAGATTGTGCTTCATACATATTTTTCTAGATACAGCATGTTTCTCCTTTATGGCACAGGGGATTTCACTTCAGATGGTCTTGTGATAACAACAACATTATTGACTCTGAGTCTGAATCATTTGGGGAATACACTAATGGTTTTGCATGCTGTTGTCTTATTACTAGCATCATGATGTTAATCGAAAATACAGCATTATTTAAGTGCATGCTCACAGCTGGCAGTTCATTGACATTGACTAAACCATTTTCAGCAGCCGGAGTCGTGTCCAGCACTAACCAGAGTAATCATCTTCCTTAAGCACAAGTTGGCATAACATATTTGCAAAGCTGTTATTCTTGTAAGCCTTTGCACCCATTTATTTTTAAGTGACATATTACACTGCTTGATAATGATCAACAAAGTGTTTTCTGCTTATCATAGCCACAGTAGTATCAAGTGATATAAGACTAGCGTCAAAATGCTGATATTCATTTCTTTCACGTACTTTTTTACAGCCTCTGGACTATGAAAGTAAGAGACGCTTTGTTATGGCAGCAGAGGCAGCCAATGACCACGTGGACACTCGTTTTCTGAGTTATGACGAGTTCACGGACAGGACCACACTCAAGATTGTTGTTGAGGATGTGGATGAGGCGCCTATCTTCCTTGCTCCGGTCTACGAATGGAAAGTTCCAGAAAATGCAGCGGTGGGAAGTGTGGTTGGCACCGTTAGCGCCAGAGACACTGACACAGTCAACAATCCCATCAGGTAATATGACCCCTCCAAACAGTCGCACGGAAGAATGGCATATGCCACCCAACTGCCAGTATGATAATGACGAGGTAGATATCCAGGCTGGAGGGTGGAGGGAGGGGGTGGAACATCCCTAGACAGCCTGCCCTAGACAGCTTCCTCCACAGGGTGAAAAATCATTCCATTTCAAATAGTGTTACTGGCTCGGTGCATCCATTTTTACCCTTGATCTCTGTGGATACCCTGGCCTGTACATGGTCATATTTATCTCATATTACTTTGGTAGGAAATGAGCCTTGCTGAATAAATCATGATGATTTTTTACCTCACAGGCTTTTCTATCTATTGCCGTGGTATTATCACAAAGCGACGCGGCTAGGACGTAGGAATGTAATAAAGCACCATACGAGGCGGCATATGGAATTGAGATTTGCAGTCATTTGCAAGTGGGGCACGTTGCAGATGAGACAGCAGCACTACTGGCGCCTGTAGTCCACCCAGCAGAGCTTAAGAGTGGCAGGTGCTGCATATCATCCGCAATCTAGCCTCTATTAGTGGCCCTTTGGTGACATTGTCACATTGAGAAAATAAATTCAAACTGACATTTTAGGTGTTTCCACAGTTCTAGTAAATATGATTAAGTTTACTTAGGTGAGATTGGCTTATTTTCCACCTTGTTATCAACAAAGTGGCTCAAAGACACAATTCATTACTCAGTCTGTTTTCATTCTTGTTTATCCTAATTCACGATGGCGGGGTGAACAATTGGATTTTTTTAATTAAAGGGCAAAGAACTACCTAAACTCATAGCCCCTCACTTTTTGCCCAATGAACAGTCTGTAGACAGACTGAGAATATTGTTCAATTCCAAAAACAGATGCAAGTTTGTCTGTTTCTCTGTTTACAAGGTGCTTTGCTTCACTGTTTGTAAATTATCATAGGTGCTCACTTGTTGCCATACGAAAAAGTCTATAGTCAGACTAAGAATACTATTCAATTCCAAAAAAGGAAAAGAAAAACACAAAAACAATGAAAGAAGTGTGTCTATTTCTCTAAGTTTGTAAGATGATTTGTTTCGATGGTGATGCTGTCGCCTTGTCATTCTGCCGTGTGTGTACTCTCTTTGTCGGATCAGCAGATGAAAAAAAAAATCTCCCCCACAAACAATGCTTTGTTTTGCCTAGAAAACAACCTTGCTTGATTTTTCTTCTAGATATTCAATTGACGGAAGCAGTGATATCACAAAAGCTTTCAAAATAGACCCAAACAATGGAACCATAACTGTCGCTAAACCTTTGGACCGAGAGACTACAAACTGGCACAACGTGACTGTTACAGCCAAGGAATCAAGTAAGGCAAATTCCCTATCCTTTACAATGGCATCCTGGTGATAGGGCCAACTTATGGCACATCTACCTTCACTCAGCTGAGAAACCATGTCTCACATGTCTGCCAGCAATGTGTTGAGGACAAATCTAAGTCTTTGTCTAGAATGAATCAAAACCTTTAAACTCCCATGAATGGATTTACTTTATTGCTCCCATTCTGTTCACTCTCCTGGCAGAGAAAACACCAATGCCCATTTTTTGCCTTGTGATTCCAGCAGATGTGAACAGAGAAACATGTATCAGTCTTAAGTATTATTTTGATAGAGCATTTATGATACATGCATCCAGTGGACTCCAGCAAATGTCTATCTTCACAACTGCAGCACCGAGCCGTTTGTCCTCCTCTGTGGCGGTGTTCATCAAAGTGCTGGACATAAACGACAATGTGCCAAGGCTTGCGAGGGATTACCAGCCATACATCTGTGAGGGGACACAGGCGGGAGAAGTATGTATATGATGATGCATTGATGTTTCTATTTAATGTAGCAGCCTCGCAATGGGAATTTCCATGACTGTCGACAGTCAAAATTCTTATATTGTATCATATCCTATTATATAATATGCTATCATATGATTCAGTACATCTTTCTAAACTTTATATGACTCACATGAAAATGTGAGTCATATATACATATATACAGCTGCATACCATACATTCATTGCAGGGTTATATGTGGGATGCTGAATCATAGATTATGAGTGAGAGTGAGAGAGCAAAGATGAAGGCTGAGTTTTATGGTACAACCTTTAATATTTGTCCCTGCCACTAAATTTGGGGAGATGTGTTGTTCGTATGTGACTGCTTGTGTTATTAATACATCCTCAGTAATGTGTCTTTGTGTCTCTCAGCTTATTCAGCTGCTCAGTGCTGTGGATCCAGATGACCCTGTGGAGGGGCACCACTTTTACTTCTCCATGGTCGCTGAGAAGCACATCAATCCAAACTTCACCATCAGAGATAATCAAGGTTACATTCAATTAGATTATGAGGCAAACATAATCCGCCCATTTCGAAACATCAAAAGTGCTCACAACTGAACTCTAACCAACCAAGCTGAGTTGAAGTTGCATAGGGCCAAAAGCCGTTTTTTACATAAACCTTTACACAAATGTATACTGAAACACTCGGGCAGTGATATTGGTGCACTGAGACACTTGTTGCACCAACAACATGCATGCTTCGATTTATCAGCTTACACTGTTACAGGGTCCGAGGTCCAATCCTAAAATGAATAGATGAAATCAGATGAAGGCATCATAAAAGTCTCACTTGGTGGCTGGACTGATGGTGCGCTGTTGCTACACCCCCTAGAGAAATTGTATGGGCAATCCTGCTATATAAATGCATGACAGAGGCAGAATGGAGGAACCTTTACAACCAAAGAGGCTTGGTATGACTCCACATTGAACCTCCAACCACTCAATTGTTGCGTGCAGACTCTCTAACCATAAGGCCACTAGAGAGATGATTTCTACATCGTAATATTAGCGAACGATTGAAGAGTTTCATTACAAAACAAGATGTTCACTATTTGAAGAAGTGACACCTACTCTGGTAAAATGATTGCTGGCAAGAAAGTAAAACGCACTATGGAAACACAATTACATTATTATCTATTTAAAGACCTTTGCCAACAATTTGGTGGAATCATGTAGTTTAAAAAAAAAATACTGGGTGTTGAATTTCAGGCACCCATCGGGGATATACTGTATAACATTTTGGAAGGAAGTCCTTCAGTTGTAATTTTAGTACAAGAGCCTTTTAAGAGCCTCTCAGGTGAGCAAATTTAAAGAGCACTAGCATTGTAGTAGAGTGGGCAACCTTTCTAAAATGGGCAGGAGAGCGATATCTGACTGTGTAGAATAAGTTAGAATCAAATGTATGCAGGTGCAGTATATGGGTGGTTAGCCAGGCAGGTATACCAGTCCAGTCAGCAACCAGGGAATACGAATAATGAATCAGGAATGAACACTAATGAGACATGTTTCCATATTATTCCAAGTTATTGTTTAGTGTCTTGATGCAGTCTTACAGGAGCAGCCAAATTCACTTTTGTAAACACAGAAAATCAGATTTGACAAGCTCCTTGGGTCTTTCAGAGAGCTTGAATTGTGTTTTGAATCACATTTCATCTGCCAGTTCACTTGTTATTCAGCTTACCTTTGAACCCCCTGCTCTCCCCTGAAACACCAGCTCTCACTCTTAACACCGTCTTTTCCACAACAGACAATACAGCTGGTATTGTGGCACGCAGGAGTACTTTTACCCGCAAGGATCGTACCCAATACCTCCTGCCTGTGGTGGTGACGGACAGTGGCTCGCCGGCCCTCTCTAGCACCAGCACATTGACCATCAGCGTATGCAGCTGCCAGCCTGCCGGCCATTGCCCCACGGGTGGGGTGGAGGCCCTCGCCCTGTCTATGGGGGTCAGCCTCCGAACCCTGCTAGGTCTACTGGTCTGCCTGGCCACACTCACAGGTGAGAAAGGAGGGTCTTCCCAAGGAGTATGCATTGACATTCCATCTTAGTCTAGAATATCAAGCTCTGAGAGAGTTATTATGTATATATTAAAGGATTACACTGACTGTTTTGGAGTTTGGCACGGAGATAATTGGCACTAAAATAATCTCTGTGTCTCTGGTAGATAGCTCTGTCAGCTGCGCTTGCTAACACTTTAGCATACAGTATGTTAAGTAATCGTAGGCGACTAGCATTATCCTAAAAGTAGAAAATGAGAACTTGTAGCAGCTCTAAGGCTGGATGGTTAGTTCATTTTAATGGCACACATCTAAACCTGACAGGCTTGTTTAAGGGACCGGTAAAAAAGACGACAAAAATAATCCACTTTCAATGGCAGAAGGTCTCTTTTCCCGCGAGACTTCAAACATAACTTGTTTTGCGTACACAGAAGTGAGCAAAGTTAACCAGATCGCTAACGTTCTTGCGCTGTTGATTTGTAATGGACTTCAGGCTACAGGCTATAGAATAAAAACACAATACCAACTTTGGATAATGCTATTCACCTAGCATTACTTAACATACTGTATGCTAAAGAATTAGCATGCGCACCGGATAGAGCTATCTACAAGAGACACAGAGATGATTTTGGTAGCAATCTTCTCGTCACATATTGGGTAAGGTGACCAATGGGCCAAACTACCGGTGTAGTCCTTTAAGAAGCATTAGCGATTATTATGATGGTGCGTTTAAAATAAGTGACAATCTCAATGGTATTTTGTTATAAAAGAGTTATTCTTTTTCAGCGGATCTGTTGTGTTAGTGTGAGCTAGAGCAGTTCTACTTCACATCATCTTGGCAAGTATATAAATGTGTGGCAAACAGCAGGATTTCTCAATAACAAATGTCCCTTCCATTTAAATTCCCCTCGTAAAACTCACAAGCGTGCCTTTAACACACAATTTTAAAACGCTGAATGCTTGCAGAACAATGTCTGGTAATGAGCATATTGGTTGCAATACTTCAGTAGCAATGCCATCTTGGGACGTTGATGGGTTTGCATAGTGAAGAGCTTTATTATGACCTCGGCTGCTTTGTGTTGTCCCTGTGCCCATCACATGAAAGATTAATGACGATACCTACTATGCTAACATTCTATCGGGTGAGTACAATACCCAGTGAAAACAACACCAGAAAATAAATACTCTGTTACATCACTATTTAGCATTCTCTGCAATGAGAAGCAGGGAAAATAATTCGTACTTTTTGCGTGAGCTGAAACTAAAATGATCACTTACAGCCTAATTTGCCCTCATGTTGATCTTTGCATCAACATGAGGGCAAATAACAGAGAAATCAAAACGTATTTTCAGTGCACTTGTACATTCCAAGTGCATGCTCCGTCAGGCACCCTAGATGATCTATTCTCGCTAAGCTCATGTTTAACTGTAATGATCTCCTGCTGTGTTGTGTCTCCAGTGCTGTCCATTCTAATGCTGCTGGTGAGGAGACACAGGCGGAAACAGCAGGAGGGGCTGGAGGTGAAGGAGCTGGAGCTGCCTGAGAGTGTGTCGCGGAAGGTACTGTGTTATGGAGAACCAGGTGGTGGAGGGGCAGACCTGGCCTTCTGCCAGCCCGTCCCCCTGCGGCCCCACCCCAGGAGAAGGGAAAGGAGACTCCGGAGGGAGGATGTTGCGGCCAGCATACGGATGTCCCTCCGAGAGTCCCACCTTATCGGTCCTGAGGATGAGGTCTTCAGACAGTTTATTATGGACAGGCTGGCAGAAGCTGACCAGGATCCTTATGCCCCCCCATTTGACTGCCTTAGAACCTATGCTTATGAAGGGACAGGGTCCACCACAGGGTCCCTGAGCTCACTGGAGTCATGTACTTTTGAGCCTGGCACTGAGCAACCTGTTTGCAGCCCCAGACCCTACTTGGTCCGACTTACACCTTGGTATGGGGGAGAAGAGGAGGAGACCACCTTCTGAGAGACACTTCTAATCTCATGAATTGCTGTGGTCTTTGCATTATAGACCAATTCAGTACATTTCTGGTGAAAACTCATCAATAATGGCAGAAAGATGCAAAACAAATACATGCATTTGTGAGAACAGTAGTACTTAAAGGAAAAATCCACACCCATTCTATTCTATTCTGGAAATTACTAACTGAAGTAGAAGTAGATAAAGGCAGGTTGATGGAAAGTGAATACACTGAAATTGTAAATTACACCGTCACAAAATATCTCCATCACAGACTGATGATATATACTGTAACAGTGTAAGAGTATGCAAGGCTGGATTTTTCCTTAAAGAGTACATGTGAACAATGTGACTTATGCTTTAATGATTACAGTTATTACAGTATCACAGTATTACACTCACTGTATAATACCTTTTACTGACCTGTGAATTTTACATTTCTCATGATACTATTGAACAATAGAATATCATTCACTTCTCGTCAAGTTACCGCTTGGCATTTTTGTTCATAATGGTTGGTATGTGTATTCGAATTGTGCATTATGAATTCACATACAGTATTCTTCCCACGGATGTGTCTTATTAGCCCTATTCTCACAGACATGAAAGCTGATATCCAGAGAGTATCCATTAAACATTTATTATGCTGTATGGCATGGCTTTCTGCTTCCTGATGAGTCACACTGGTCATGTCAGCCAATCATCAGCACAGAGCACTGGGTGACTGGCAGCAAGACTCCACCAAAATAACGTTGAGAGGAAGAAAATGAGCAATGGATTGATTTGAAATATGAAGGAAATGGAACTCTTGAGAAACAGAACAGTTTGAGTGCAGTGCAAAAAAGGTGCATAATATATAAAGCCTGGCTCTCTGCTTTTTTTGTGGTCAGCTACAGTATTATTGGCAAACGTATGCTTGCGGTTTGTTGTGTGGGCGGCTGCTCGAGGGGTGACTGGAGGTAATTGCATAGTGATAAGGTCCAGCCCCCTCCCCTCCTCTCATCAACTAATTGGGCTGTTTGCTGTCAGAGAAGGTCAAGGTTTGGACCAGAGAGAATATAGTTCTCACTGCAGATATAACTGAATTTCATATGCAAACCCTTGTGGGAAGTGGTTGGGATGCACAAGGTAAGAGAGCATGTACAGGAAATAAATAATTGCTATGATCTTTACAGTTTTCCTCTTACTGCTATGTTACTCGTATGAGCACCACTTCGAAAGACAATTTTCAAGGCTTCGCTGCTTCTCAATGTGAGCTTGAATAGCTTCCACATGGAGCACTGTTGGAAACAATCTATCAAACTAAATCATAGTCTCACAATGGTTTCCATAGACACAGGTGTTCACAAAAAAAGTATTTTTAAAAGTCCTTTCAAACCAATCTCTACAGTCCAACATTGGGACATTGGATTTGCCCACGAAGGCTCCGTTGTAATTCCTTTTTCAATAGCACCTTAACGTCTAAAGTCATTCAGCTCCTGGTGTCATTTAACCTTCTGAATTTTTGTCATTACCCATGGTGAATATCACGGGTAATTTAACCTAACAGCCCTTTTCTTTGTGTAATTATGTCCATTACGGCGATGTGAAGGATTTCACTCTGTCAACTGTCTCTGTCCTCTACTCTCCTGCACAGGTTATAGATTCAGCTCTCCCTTTTAAAACCACAGCCAGACTCATCACAGAGCGTCATGATGCTCACCAGAGGGTCTTTTATAGGGACTTTCGTTTGGCAGACAGCGGGCTGATTGAAAAGATGCCTGGAAAAATTGAAAAAAGACCCATTTTGAAAAAAATACAAATAATTTGCCATATGTGTGCAATGAGGTCTGGATGAAGAGAGATTAGATCATTGATATACACTTTGGTAATGTGAACATGGTTAAATGAGCATTACAATAGATGTATTATAATAGGTAAATACTGTATGTGTCTGATAGTTGTTGTCATCCAACATGTTATTACATCTTGGAGGTGAAAGTGATATCCAGCTTTTGAAAAATGTGTCACTTACTTTGACATAATGACCACTGGTATGAGAGTAAAACTCACTAATGAAAAGTATCTTAGCCTATTACTTACAGAAAATAATATTGCACATAAACATCATGCAAAAAAATTCTCCCCAAAAATAGATATACTTGATAGTGTTTTGGAATGAATCCCTTCAAGTGTAACCTCAGTGCATATGGACAATATGTGCAGCATTTCTGAAATAGCATTACATATAAACTAGCTTAGATGCTTATAAAATTACTGAACTATCCATCATCGATTGACCAGTGATCCCAGTGAAAGCATTCCAAGACACCTCGGCCCAGTGAAGCTAAAGATCCCAGCTGATTGTGAAACTGCAATTGATTGAACAGGAACAGAATATGGACTTAACGTTAAGCTGCAGACAGTACACATCACAAAGATCAGTATTTACCTACACTCACTACACTACAATATTTAAATAAACTGGCATCAACATTGAATGTTTTTGGATCTACAATACATTTCCTCCAAGTATTTCATGTGAGCCTTGACAATTCCAGTTCATTAATGAGCTTCCACTTGTTCCGGTGAGACTCTGGGATTGTCACACTTTGAAATGTAACTAATAAGTAACAACGTGGTACAATACATTGTGGAAATGTGCTTGTTGGTCATCAGAAGCGAATTAAATTGTTAGACCTTTGGGTGTAAAATGTAGTCCATTTTACAAGACAGTTGACAGTTTGACATCAAACCATGAGGCAACTTCAATATCATCAGGGCCATTAGTGGCTTCAAGATCAATGTTATTTGGGGTTGAGGGCTCTAGCTGCAGGAATTCCGTTCCATTTAACAATAAGAAAATGAACAAATGGAATACATTCAAAGTTTTTCCATGTTGTTCTTATGGTTTAGGAAATCAGTGATTAAAAAATAGGCACCACTGGTTATCCTTTGTGCTGCCAAATAAAATCTGATGGTGAATGTGTATAAAAACTGATGACCTATGATGACATGATTTGGTCTTCCTGGCCTATCCCACAATACAACAGACACTTAAGGTTTCTAAACTGACAAATGTGGCTGCTTATGTTTGTAGGCATTTTCAGCTTTGCAATGTGGGACTGGTGACTGGCATTTTTAAGCAGCAGACCCATTAGTGGCTATTTCCTGAAATGAAAATGAAATGAAATACCAGACTGGCATGTGATCGTAGAGTTAGTAAAGTTATGGCTAATCACCAATTTTAATTTGGACTTAAAATCGTGCACTGCCCTTTCCTTTGTCAAATCAGATTGCATGAACACGGACTCATGAAACCCTGAGAACGACACAATACAAGGGGAAACAGGGTGGCGTAGTGAGTAGTAGGGATATTGTTCTTTAACAAAAGGACCTAGCTTCAAGCTCCATCATGGCAAACATCATCCCTGCTGGTGTCCTTGAGCGGGATACTGAATCGCTACTAACTTCAGGAGGCTAGTTGTAGTAATTTTTAGTCCTGCATTCTGAACTCCCCATGGAGGGAGCAAGTGGAAAAATAGCTGCCCACTCAGGGATGAATAGGGTATGAAAAAAAATAAATCAATAAATAAAAACAACAGAGAGGGAATAAGGATGTCTCATAAAAAAGTACTTTAGTGTAGGTGGTAGCAAGAAGTGAACCTTTGCTGCTTGTGTGAGTTTATGAATCACCCAAAGGGTATTTGTTTATATCTATTCATATACATCAATGTCCATTCCATTATATTCATTTTACATGTATTATTTTTTACTCAAGTTTGTGTTGTGGAGATATTAAAAAAACTAAAATCTAAACAAAACAAAAAACTGTCACAAAATAAGTTCAAACTGGGTTTTGAACCCAGGCCACTTTTAAAGCTCTCAGCTTTTAAGATTCTGGCTGGACTACGGCTCCTCTGACTCTCCTCCCACATGGCTAATCATGGAGCTGAATTCTGTATTACCCACCTCACTGAAGGCCCTGGTACACTCTCCCATTTCTTCCTCCACCTCTCCCTATACTAAAAATTTGATAGTCAAGAACACTCTTAGGATCTGGGCTCAGTTTAAGAGACACTTTGGTCTACAATTATCTTCTACTCTTGCCCCGATCGCCGCCGACCATGCTTTTCCTCCCTCCCTTCAGGACAATGCCTTTTTACTTTGGTCAATTTTAGGCATCAAGAATTTTAGAGATATATGGCTTGATAATGTTTTTGCATCCTTTAATCAGCTGTCAGAAAAATACCTGCTTCCGAATCATCACTTATTTTAGATATTTACAAGTCTGTAGTTTTGTGCATAATACATTTCCCAATTGTCCTAATCTACCCACCTTTAGATAGATTTTTTAAACCTCTTCCAACTCTGAAAGGCTCAATCTCGATCATCTATATCCAAATTTATCTTTTACATCCTGAACCTTTAGTGTTAATAAAAACTCTCTGGGAGGAAGATCTGGGGGACGTTATTTCAGAGGAGCTTTGGTCGTCCATCTGTGCTCGGCATGGAATAATTCAATGTACACTTGCACACCGTACTTACTATACAAAGGCTCGACTATCTAAGATCTATGCTGGTCAATCCTCCGCTTGTGATAGGTGTACAATCCCCAGCAAATTTGATACACATGTTTTTGTTGTGTTCATAGTTAACTAGCTACTGGACAGACATTTTCTGCTCCTTATCTGTGGTTCTAGGGCAAAATATTGAACCAAATGTTTTCTCTGCTCTGTTTGGGGTTACTCCTTTACATCTCTCCCTCTCACCGCCATGTCTTGGCATTTACCACCTTACTCACTACAAGATTGATTCTAATAAAATGGAAGTCTCCTACACCTCCTTCTCATTCCCGCTGGATCAAGATATTTTTTACTTTGTTAATTTAGAAATAATTTGGCTTACTCTAAAGGGTTCTTCTAATAGCTTTCAAAAGATATGGGGCCCTTTCTTTCAGAATGTCCAAAATGTTGCAATTTCATCCAACCTTGACTGTGACTGTGGTGGTGTAATCTCTGGTAATGGTGGGTAGTGGTGCTGTGCGGATCTTTTCACATAATTATTTACAATTCTTTTGTGCTCTCCGACTGGTGTTTTGTTTGTTTGTTTTAGTTCTGTTTCTTTTACTTTTACATTACATTACGGCATTTAGCAGACGCTTTTGTCCAAGAACATTTTGTCAACAGTAGTCAAACCGACCGTATATCACTGGCTTCATCAGCTAAGCCTTCAATGGGAATAGTAGCATTCGTAGAATCCGAGTTTTTTTTTTTTAAAGAGTAGAAGAAGAGTAGAAGAGTAGAAGGGGAAGGAAGGGGAAGGAGATCCGTACATGATAGATATGTCAGTTCAAGTGGGGTCCAGGTGTAATCTGAAGGGATGGGTCTTCAGTCTCCGGTGAAAGATGGGTAACGATTCAGCCGTTCTGACAGGGGGGGGAGCTCCTTCCTCCATTGTGGTGCCAGGGATGAGAAGAGTCGAGCTCGGGATGAGCGACTTCTGAGTCCACGTAGCGATGGGGGGGCTAGGCGACCCGCAAGGGTGGAGGAGCGGAGCGAACGAGCAGGAGTTTGGAAACTAACCAGTGATTGACCAGTTCGGTGTACTGCCCTGTAGGAGAGTACCAGTGTCTTGAATTTGATTCGAGCAGAGATGGGAAGCCAGTGAAGTGACCGGAAGAGGGGAGTGACATGTGAGAATTT
>OMLI01097183.1:0-10006 GCA_900302605.1 Rondeletia loricata
GATCAACAACTTCAGCTCCGACATCAAGGTGATCAGCAGGCACACGCACGCACACGCACACGCACACGTATATACACACACACACACACACACACACACACACACACGCACACGCACACTACGGTTAGACTCATTCCTGCTTTTTCCAGCTCAGAAACATTTCAAAATTAAGGTCCATTATATCTCATCATGAACTTGAGTTGATTATACATGCTTTTGTTTCATCCAAGCTTGATTATTGTAATTCTCTGTTCACGTGCCTGAACAAATCAGCTTTGGGGAAACTACAACTTGTTCAAAATGCCGCAGCGAGACTCTTATGCAGATCCAGACGTCGGGCTCGTATCACACCCACATTGGCCTCGCGTCATTGGCTACCTGTGAAATTCAGGATCGATTTCCAAAATATTGCTGATTACATACAAAGCAATTCATGAACAAGCCCCAATTTATATTAGCGAACTCCTGTCCCCTCATTGTACTGTATCTGATCTGTCCATCAAATTTCATGGAAATCTGTTCATACGTTTTTGAGATATCCTGCTGACAGACAGACAGACAGACAGACAGACAGACAGACAGACAGACAGACAGACAGACTGACTAACTAACAGGGGTGAAATCAGAACCTCCTTGACGAACATTACTCCGTTTTTTGTGAATGAATTCTTCATTTTAAGACCTGATAGCTCCAATCTGCGCTCCAGGGATTCAAACCGGTCACAAGTCCCCATATCCAATAACCAGCCTATCGTTTCTGTACGTTCCAGGACTCCAAGGCCTACTACAACCTCCTGAACCAGGTGGCACCCAAGGGTGACGAGGAGGGAGTCCCCCCTATCGCCATCGACATGTCAGGACTCAGGGTAAGAGCATCTCCGTCATCTCATCCAGCAGTGACCTTGAATCTTGTGGAGAGATCTTCTAGTTTTCATCCATATAATGGAGAGAATACGTAACGCTCCGAGCTAAAGAAATCACTAGAAATGTATTTGGAAGCCAGTTTAGAGAATAAGAGCGTTTAGGAGGAGATATAATTCAATAGGGAGAGGGAGATGTGAGGAACGATGATGGAAGATGGGGAGTGACCCTGCTGTCCTGACTGGAGGAGGAAGAGGAGTCTTTCATTCTGGGCTGAAACTTATATCATCTGTCAGGATAGAGAGTGAGTTACGTGATGCTGTACAATCAATATCTATGATGCCCACTTCTATCACAGCAATACCTTTTGTCGGGGCAGGAGATAAACGCTGAAGTCAAGACCACCTTAGTCGAGTCTGAGTCAATTCCAAGACCAGATTCAGTCGAGTTCGAGTCAAATCCAGATCCAAAGGGGGGTCGAGACCAAGTCGAGACCGAGACCAGATCAAGTCAAATTCAAGACCAAGACCAAAATAGGCAATAAACACTGTACATGTAAAGGTAATGCTGAAGGAGTTTCTGAAGGATGAACAGAGATGTAGGTCTATCTGATGTAGATCTATCTGATGTAGAACTATCTGCAGGAGCTTCAACATCCAACTAATCAATGCATAGAAGTTCTATATCAGTAGTTCAAATATCAAACCCAAACACCCATAGGCCAAACCTTTTTCAGTCTTGAGTCTAAACCTTTAGATCTGAAACAAAGCAAAGACAGCTCCTTATTGGTCCTTCATTATCAGTCTAACCTGACCGAGACCGGACCGCAGTGCTGTCACTGCCGGGTCATCTTAGCAACCTGACCTCCTCCTCTTTTACTCTTTGCAGGAGAAAGAGGACCTGAAGCGAGCGGAGTGCATGCTGGAGCAGGCCGACCGGCTGGGATGCAGACAGTTCGTCGTGGCGACGGACGTCGTCCGCGGCAACCCCAAACTCAACCTGGCTTACGTTGCCAACCTGTTCAACAAGTACCCGGCCCTGAAGAAACCAGAGAACCAGGACATCGACTGGAGCTCTATTGAAGGTGAGTCTGGGGCTCCATCTGAACCTGGAACACCACGGGGGAGCTTCCCAGTACAACCAGTACAGTCCTACTTGTGGCCACTGAGCCGCTGCACTGGGCAGTTTGAAGTCAGATGCCTTGCTCAGTGGCACTTTGACTGTAGTTATTGAGGGAGGGGAGAGCGTTTCTCATTCACTTTCCCCACCCAGAATTTCCCAGCCAGTCCAGGATTCAAACCGGTGACCTTTCAGTCAGAGGAACGCTACCTAGAAAATGTATGGGTACTTAATAACTTCAATACTAATTATAATAATGATAATAATCATTTGTATAGCACTTTTTAAGACATGCAGAGACACTTGGATCAACTGAAGGGAAGAGAAGTACACCAGGCAAAATACTAAGTTTGGTACGGTTAGTGAGCGCTTGCCATATTTTCCCCTTTTTAAAGTTCCTAAGCCGTCCTGTTTCCCCTCAGAGCCGCTCTCCTGTCATGATCCTGAGTTCTGACCCGCTGGTCGATGTGTTTTCCTCCCAGGTGAAACCAGAGAGGAGCGGACCTTCAGGAACTGGATGAACTCGCTGGGCGTCAACCCGCGCGTCAACCACCTCTACGCGTAAGGACACTGCTGCTTCTTCTTCTTCTTCTGCCTTTATTTATCCAGGGAAGGTTTGCTGATCATGCACGCTCTTTTTCAACAACGCCCACCTGGGAGCCGCCCACTACAACCAGTCTTCTACTGGGGCAATTCATTAGGCCACGCCCACAAGGCCTGAACACACAGACTGATAATGTAGAATAGATCCTATTTTCTATTGTTATTTTAATGTGAAATAAGTTGCATATTGCAGCTTTGAGTGCCTTGCTCAAGGCGGTAGTTGCTGGGCAGGTTCCCAGTTGGCATTTGAACCGGCAACCTTCAGTCCAGAAACTTGCTTCTTTAATCATCAGGCTGCCGCGTGAAGTGTGTGATGGAAGTAAGTGTGTGTGCCAAAACCAAAAACAGGGATAACAGGGATTTAGTGGTGCCAGTTGAATGTTGATATAATATTGATTTATTGGTTGTGTGTGTGTGTTTGTGTGTGTGTGTGTGTACTTATTGTATTTCTATCCTTGTGAGGACATTAATGGGGAAAATCCTCCAAAGTGACGGCACCTCTGTCCTCACTTCTTTAAGGCCTTAGTTTAGGGTTAGGATTTGGGTTTAGGGTCAAGATCAGGATTAGGATTATGTTAAGGTTAAGGTTAAGGTTAAGGTTAAGGTTAGGGAATGAATGTAGTCACTGAAGATCCTCACAAGTATAGTAATTACAAATGTGTGTTACAGGGACATCGATGACGCCCTGGTGATCTTCCAGCTGTATGAGAAGATCAAGGTGCCGGTGGACTGGGACAGAGTCAACAAGCCTCCGTACTCCAAGATGGGCAGCAACATGAAGAAGGTACGACAGGCTGCAGGACAACTGCAGCGTTAAGGTTGCAGATGATCATGTTTTGGCTGTGGAAGTCAAGAGAAATTAAAAATGCTGATCGATGGAAAGAAAGCGTCTCTGTTTCTGATGAAGCTAACGGCCCCAGGATTTTCTCACTTAGACGATATGAAAAGAGACGAGATTTCTGTTCTCTTTTCTCTTCTTTCTGCGGTTTTTATCATTGTATTGTTTCATAATGTTTCCATCACTCGGCTTCTACATTTGATCAAACTGAACTCAACTAAAACCTCTGGTCCGTCTGCTCCAGCTGGAGAACTGTAACTACACGGTGGAGCTGGGCAAGAAGGAGGCCAAGTTCTCTCTGGTGGGCATCGCGGGTCAGGACCTCAACGCGGGGAATCGAACCCTCACCCTGGCCCTCCTCTGGCAGCTCATGAGGAGGTAACAGCACCCTCATTTCCTGAAAATCTCCTTCATTTTAAAGGGGTAATAAGTAATCTCTGACCTTTATCGACCTCTATCAGCGACCAGGAGGAACTGCAGCCACATCAGTAAAATGTATATCCATTTAAGGATTTTGATGCTTCTCAGTTGGTTTGAACGGGGCTGATCGGTCCAAATGGAAAATCTCATACATTTCCACATCACAGTATTTGTTGGCAGGTATGGGAAACAGTGGAATGAAGTTGGCTCAGATCATCTCTTTGTTTGCATGGATGTCAGGGAGGGAATTTAACGAGCTGTCTTGCTCAAGGGCACTTCAGCAGGGCAGATGAACCTTGAACCTTGAACCCAGGTCTTCACTACGCCACCCTGCTGTCCTCTGCTAACAGTCCTGAACACCATCTTTTCCCTCAGGTACACCCTGAACATCCTGGAGGACCTGGGCGATGGTCAGAAGGTGACCGATGACACCATCGTGTCCTGGGTCAACGACATGCTCCGACAGGACAGCAAGTCCACTATCTCCGGCTTTAAGGTAGGTGATCCTCCACGACGCCGGGAAACCCAGATCTAATTCATTCATGACTGTTCTGACGAGAGGGAATCTGCTGATTCAAAGCTGCACTAAGCAACTTTGCACTTTGGCGGCCCCAAGTGGCAGCAGAGGATATTATTCGAAAGTTTGAAGGACCTCATTGCCCAGAAATCCTGTAACACGATGTCAGCAAGCTGCCCACTCCTCAGACTAATGCCTAGTTCCTGATTCCAGCCTCCATGGTTCCAGTGACCCAGGGGAGAAACATGGACACCCACCAGATTTTCTTTGCCCAACGTAAAACCTGTTGACCTTAGCTAGCTAGTTAGCATAGCATTAGCAACTGTAAATGCAACTTTATATTTCAGATGTATATGTTTAACCATTTACCACACAGGTGTTTTGATGGATTTAAGGTCATGTGATGTTGAAAATTGAACATGTTAAAGGTAATGCTGTGTGTTTAAAGTGTATACCGCCTTGTTGACTTGATGTCAGATATCTAGAGGAACTTGGGATTGAGATTCCTTCTTGGAATTCGAACTTGAAGGGCCGTCGCATTGCATTTTTCCTAGTATGAAGGCATAAATGTCTTCTTCTTAGTGTTTGGTGTGGTGGAGGTGATGAAGAGGTTCAGCCATTGGTTGGTGAGTCCAGCTTTCTCTGGACGGAGCGCTCGCTCACTGCTGTTGAGGAGACACTTTTGGATTTCGCTCTTAAGTTTCAATTCATCACAAGATTTCCTGCCAGTGTTCATATCCGAGACCAGAATTTAATTTGGTGGAACTGAGAATCTAGAGCGTCTGTTAGTGGGGCCGAGACGCTCTGCTCTGCTGCAGGCTGATGACACGGGTGTATTGTTACATAAAAGCATAGTGCAGCTTTATTATTATTTTCAACAGGAACAAAGGTCACAGTGTATTGTTACATACAAATCTCGCCATTTGTAGCTTTTAATATTGTGTGTAAGACATTTATTCACTGTGAAGAGCGCCCTCTGGAGGATTATAGCTGTATTAGCAAGTGGTGGTGTGGGTTCAATTGCATATTTGTGTGTCATTTCTGTGTGTGTGTGTGTGTGTGCAGGACAGGTCCATCAGCAGCAGTAGGCCGGTTCTGGACCTGATCGATTCCATCCAGCCCGGATCGATCCGTTACGACCTGCTGAAGACAGACGACCTGACTGAGGAGGAGAAACTCAACAACGCAAAGTACGGAATGTTTTTAACGTTTCTCAAGATTTACCTCACCTCAGCGGCCTCAGAATGCCTTTATTGGCCAATCGGAATTGAGTATCCAACAAAGCCGTGTAATTGTCCTCACAAGTGTGACATCATTTTCCGGCCCAAATAAGGGATTCTGGCCCCGCCCACTTTCAGTCTAACGAGAGAATGAATAGAGGTGTAGAATGATCACCTTTAACTACGTCCAGTGCTAACATTGACTTTTTGCTTTGCGGGTTCGTCTGTTCTGCATTTCTTTATCAGTTGAGGTGATTCAGATGTTTTGAAGCTGCAATGAAAAAAGAAAAGATCTCTAGCCAGACTTAGCTTAGCATTAGCTTCTTATTCTTCTTATTGCTACATCCTCGTTGTCGTTGTGTTGCCAGGTACGCCATCTCCATGGCGAGGAAGATCGGTGCCCGGGTCTTCGCCCTGCCTGAGGACCTGGTGGAGGTCAAACCCAAGATGGTGATGACGGTGTTCGCCTGCCTCATGGCCCGCGGCATGAAGAGAGCCTAAAGGCCACGACAACCTCACACCATCAGTGTCCTGCAGGAAACCTTGCATCTCCAAACAGGCTAATGTTGAGGAAATTAGGAAAACATGGCGGCCTTTACAACGCAGTTTGGTTTGGCTTGTTTGTGAAACACTTTATGCATGTAAGAAAGAATATGAACTCTTAATAATGGTTAACTTGGATATACAAGGTTTCAAATAGGATACAGATTATACTAATAGTTATGGTACGCATTTCCAAACGGTACTGACGTCCAAATAAGGTGCCATAGGGACATGTGAAGGAAACATGGGGGAGTTAAAACGTGTTTCACACCTCATATAGAAAGGTTCAGGTATTAAACTGAACTGGGCAGGGTGGGGAATTCTTCAGGTGATTCCTCGAAAAGCAGATTGGAGCTTTAGTTCCACAAACGTTTCTCAGAGGCAGAAATAATGTGATTGGTTGAGTTAAACCTCAGTGGGCGGAGCCAAAGAACCACAGTTTTTCCTGAGTGCAAGTTTGTTAGCTGGCAAAGTTGAATGGCAAAGAAGGAACTCTCTTAGGTAATGACTCATCTTTTTCATTCATTCGTGACCATGACCTTGATGATGTTGGAAGGTCTAACTCAACCAGATTATTTCTGCCTGTGAGTAATATTTGTATAACTAAAACATAAATCTGACTTTGAAAAGCATCTGAGTGCTAGTTGACTACAGCACACATGTAGGTATAGAAGTCCCACTGGTCGCTGCATGCTTGCTTCACTACTGTTTGGAAAGTGTGAGTTCTCCTTTAAGCCCCTGGAGGACACGAGACGGTCCGGTAACCAGCTGGTTGAGACACCTTACAGTTTTGTGTCACTATATCTAATTTGGTTCTACTGTATAACATTGAAGACAGAAATATCTGCAGTAGTATTACGGGATAGATGCAGGTCGAATGCATAAGAGGTGACTTCTACAATGGCTGCCACTGTACGACTGGGCAAAGATGAAACAAAGCCTTTTTTCTGTCACGGTTTACGTTCCCTCTTTCTACTCTGACCCGTTTATTTCTACGGTACTTAATGTCCGGTGGCCACAGGAGAATACTGCAGCCTTCTGTTCATCTTAGTTGATTCCATACACACTCCAAATCAGTACTTTATGCCAAATATATGCAAGAAATAAAATGATTTTTGTATTAAAAAAATAATGTGTCCTGATTTGTTTGTATACACAAAAACTTTATAAAGGAAGACATGGTGGTTAGAGACTGTCCTGTAACCAAAAGGTCACAGGTCTGATTCCTGTAACAGCTAATGTGTTCAACAGCTGTGTCCTACTGAAGTGTCCTTGAGCACGCGTGCATGCGTGTACAAAACAGATTATTGAAGAACTAAATGAATAAATAAAATGTGCGATGAAAATCAAATGTCATGTCACGTTTTCCTCCATCAGATCAGAGGTGGACGACATGACTGGCCGATAGCTAAACAAAAGGCAGATATCGATCTAACCCTTATCAAGAGTAATGAAGACAGACAGACGACCTGAAAGACTCACTTCAACAGTCTGTTTAATGAAACAAAACTTGCAAAGCATCAATTTCCTAAGGAAAGACCATTAGTTTAAAAAAAAAAAAACATTTCGAAATGTGTCAGTCTGTTTTTTTTCTTCCGGAAAAGAGAGAAGGGAAAAAACTGCAAGAAAGTTCAGAACTCCGTTATTTCGGCAGCTCGGCCCACTTTTCCCATCCTGCTCTGCGGGAGCGTTATTTGGCAGGTTTGGCCTCGGCGGGGGTTTCCCCGGTGTCCAGGGTCTTGAGCAGGCGGAAGAGGCCGGCGGCCTCGCGGATGCGGCTGAACTCGATGCAGAAGGCCTGCACCTCGATGAAGAGGTCCTGCACGTTGATGATCTTGTTCCGGATCAGCGACTGGAGGAAGACGCAGACCAGGCGGACCAGACGGTTCTGGACAAAAGATCGACATGCAGGAGGAATATGACTGGAGGAGAAACCCTCTGATCCTCTTACAGTTATATCGTCAATCTGTGATGTTCAGTGTTATTCTGTGATGAGTTTCTCATCAAATGCATGCATGCTCCGTCAACTTTACCTGGATAACTAAAGGTTTATAAAAATAATGATTATTATTCAAGTGTTGTGTCGTTCTCTGTACCTGCATGTATTTGTCTTTGATCTGCTCACAGGTGGAGATACAGTTGGAGATGTAGAGGTGGATGAACTCTGGAGGCAGGTCAACCGCTGTAGTCAACCTGGGGGGAAGGGACACACACACACACACACACACACAGTGGTACCAGAATCAGGCGGTGTTCACACCAAAAGAGGAAGCTACTATGTTCAGGAAGTCTATTTATTGGCTTCAACCCAGCTGATGGCAACACATCTAAAATCACATTAGATTTCTTGCAACATTTCTAAAGTTTTCTTAAAGGTGCCTTATTTTAGGACTCCACATCTTCCTCTATTTATATACATGTATGATCAAAGATGTTTAATGAAGACATTGTTCAAATTTGTTTTTGTTTGAGGTGTTATTTTCTAAAATCCATCCTTTTTTCCAGGCAGTTTCAGACTAACTCCAGGAAGTGCATCACAGCTGGACTTGGTCCTGATTGGCTCCCTCACTAAAGAATGACTGAAATCCATCCAATCAGGCCAGTTTGCAGCATTTGAACTGGAAAGCCTCCACTCAGCAGGGTCACGTTCAAAGGTCGTCGCAAAAGGTTTCACACCGTTGGGAGCAAACGTATTGTTCAACCTGGAAAAAGTTTTGCAAGCTTTGAACATGGCTCAGGTTTACCTCATTTGAATTAAGTGGCGCTGCTGTTGTCGGCGAATCAGGGTCCAGTATTGTGGGAACTTGGTCCTCAAACTCATTTCGTAAATATATTTTTAACTAAACTACATATATTTACAATACATCATGAAGAACATCTGCTAGCAGCAATGAACAGGTTTACCACAGCGTGACAAAGAACGCAAAGAGTTCCCTGATTGCCCCGCTAGGCTTTGTGGGTATTAGAGTCTTTGTTATTATCACAACATAACTGTATTTTCTTCAAATCTCAACATATCAACATGTGGCTTGGCAGATCTCTTTCACATGATGTTTCTGACCCACCAACTTTTTGTACAAATAATAAAATAAAAAAAGATAGGTTAATAAATTTTTTGACCGATCCCTTAGCTTTTCACGAACTAAGTAATGGCATAACCAATTCATTTACTTACTAATGTTCAGCATGTCCAAGTTTCACATCTCTCCGACTAACGGCACGGCGGGGTTGAGCCGTAGACTATTAGGGCTTATTATAGCGCCCCCAATGGGCCAATCAGTACCATTATTTGTGTCCAGTAGGGCTGGGAGTCGATTCCAAAAAGAATCGATTCTTCGATTCCAGGCATTTGGGAATCGAGAATCGACTCCAAAGCTGTGGAGTCGATTCCACAGCTGTGGAGTCGATTCATTGGAGTACGCGCATGTACAAGTGAATCCCAGAGCAGAATTCCTCTCTGGTGATTGAACAAGTGGCTCAAGTCTGCCCAGCAACAGAGTGAGAGAGCGGGAGAGGGAGAGATTAGACAGACACTGTCGCTTAAAATGCCTAATTCTACTGCAAGTTAAAGATTGTGAATACATTTATTGAGAAACTGAATACATTTATTTTTAATTGAAAGTGTCAAGATCCTTTGTCATTCAAAACATCAATCATAATAGTGTATTTTCTACTTAATTAATATTGCACTGTTTATTTTACAAGATCTGCATGCACCCCTATTTAATTTTTGGAATCGAGAATCGAATTTGTGTGTGTCTGGAATCTACTCTTGGAATCGACTCCATCGATTCCCAATACTTGGAATCGGAATCGGAGTCGATTCCAAAATTTTGTGAATCGAACAGCCCTACAAAATAGGCTACACAAATAAAATAACCAACA
>OMLI01097195.1:0-16384 GCA_900302605.1 Rondeletia loricata
TCAATGTTTTTATACCTTGGAAACAATTTTTCAGAACTATTTATAGAACTACAGTTGACACGTACTCAAGAATATTCCAATTGTAGATATTTTATAAAATTACAGCGACAAAAAATAAACTTCATATGTTGAATATTGAACAATCACCTCTCTGCAGGTTTTGTGGTGAGGAGGAAGATCAGTCACATTTGTTCTATTTCTGCCCGCATGTAGCAATCCTATGGACACAAGACATTCAAAAGTGGCTAGCTCCACTCTCCATTAATCTTAAATTAACACCTCTAAATATTATGATGGGTGATCTGAGTGACACAATAATTCTCCTAGATAAGATTTTCATATTTAAAGCACAGTCCAGAACCACTCTGACTCTAACTTGTTTTAAAAATATACTAAAAAGTCAGTTTCTTGTTGAACAAATAATTGCCAGAAGCCATAACAAAGTAGCACAACATTATATTAAATGGGATACAATTATAACCAATGAAGGCTGGAATAATATAATACCATAGACTACTATACTATTATACTAGAAATTGTGGACATTAATTTATACTATTATTTGATATATATCCAATTACTACATTTTCATTGATCATGATTATGTAATCAAGACTTGATATATATGATAGCTTTGTTTTCTTGTGATATAGTTAGCTCTTGTGTTTGTTATGTTTTGTGCTTCTTTTTTTTATTGGCTTGTAATGTCTGTTTAAAAGTTTAAAATAACAATAACTATGTGATAATTTATTGAGCCTTGTAGGGAAATTGTCTTTTTGCTTGCCCCCTCCACAGGGAGGTCAAAGGTCAGGGTCAGCTACAGAACAGTTGAGCTTGTGTCTTGCTCAAAGACACTTCAGCCGGGTGGATGCTTGCCAACATGGGGGCTTGAACCCGGACCCTCCAGTTGAGAGGCAGTCTCTCAACTCACTAAACCACCCTGCTGACCAGATTACACCACTCTGCAAGAAACAGGCTGTGATCTAGGCTTACTTTGGGTATTGCTGTGTCTCTATGTGAGTGTGCATGCATATGTGTTTCCATAGCACAAATAGGCCTACGTATCCCTAAAAGAGATTGCAGAGGGAGAACGAGAGCAAGAGAGACAGATTCAGAGAGAGGAGGTCCCACTGAGTGAATTCAATCATCTAGTAATTCCTCAATTCTCTCAAATGAAACTTAGTCTGAGAACATATGAATTTGATCAAATTAAACTTTGATGATCCCTGAGGGAAAATTGAGTAATTCCTCCACAGAGGTGTCCTCCTACACAGATTAAGTCCCTAGTCATTCCTTAAACACTGTCTATTTTAAGGGGGATGCTGCAAAACACACCCAAGAGATCCAGTGTTGGGGGTTTACCTTGAAAGGTGTGCTAGTTTGCACCATAGCTGGCTATCTCTAACCCAGTACAAGAAAGGTAGTGTCCAGAGTGGCTTCTCCATTTCCTTTTGAAACCATAGACAGTCACCGAATCCCCCCTCTTGCCACTGTCTCTCTCGGGGAGGACAGAGACAGGAACCAGTGTGTTAAACAATGACAATAGACTTTCCCATGCTGTCATTGTGGATCTCTGGCTTGTTCCAATAAGGATCCCAGTGTCTATAGAAAACCATAATGTTGTTTAAAGAGAAAGATGCCAAAGGTTATTTATTTGTATTTAGACATCAGAATACTGCTTCCTATAATTAAATGGATGATGCAACACTATATGGAGGATGGCAGTGAACTTTTCCATGATGATACCATTTGCCAGTGCCAACCCTGCTTGCCAATACAAAAAAAAGAAAAGTGTAGCCTACATATACTTCAGAATATGTTCAGAGATATTTTTCAAACTATGCAAAACATGGCCGAAAATATAGTTGTACGTGTAGACGACATTCACTCAACATATATTTGGACAATGGAAACATATTTCTTCCTATGCATTGTTGGCAACATATATCTATCTTCAAGTATATCCATGTATATCCATATATAGGCCTAGTAAGTAGGCTATATAAGTATATTTTGGCCACTTAAAATATTTTTCGAATGAATGTCATCTACATGTGCAAATCTCTTTTTTTATTTGCGCCATATCTCTGAACATATTCTGAAGTATATGTGAAATGCATTTCAGTTTTGCCTTACTTGAACTGACCTGTCGTGCTGGCTCCATTGCTCTCCTCGGGCTTAGCGCTGGGTCGAGTCGTATCTACCGCTGCAGTTTGGGAACTGGTGGAGCATCCCATCCTGTCTTTTGCACATAGAGGGCTGGATGGTAAACTTCAGAGTTAGGGGTGAGGACAGGTGCCAGCTGCACCGATGACGCCCTGCATAGATAGCGTCTCAGTAAATGGAGAGGACTCCCAAACTATGGACAGCAAAACCCCTGGAGCTAAACAGAATTCCTCTAGTCCCGTGCGTAATTGCGCATCCGTGTACTTCCCCCACTTAAAGAGGTGTGTTCAGGACCTTGAATGGTGGTTCCAAGTTCCTAGACAGTTTGACACGCAAGTGAAATGTATATAGGTCTAGGGTGGTGTGTGTTGTAGGATAGGCTGTTTCCAAGAGGCTGGCACAGGGAGAGAGATACATTATTCAGTCAGGGTGCAGTAGCCACCTATCGGGGCCTAGTGGAGCTGCTTAATGGCCAATGGAGAATGTGTGTAACTGTATAAATGTGTAGCAGAACAACTCTGACGCTCAGCAAAACCCTCCACCGGATAAGTAAAGGTTAAAAACCAGGCTAAATTATGTGTGCAGCTGCTAACGCATTTAGTATCACATAACAAATAACTGAAGAACTACAGAAAGTACATTTTTCAGACTTTCTGTAGTTTTTCAGACATAGGCTATGTCCCCCAATATATAGGATGGCATTGTGTACTAGAAACCATATTCGCAAAATCTGTAGTGGGAAGATATCTTGTAGACCTAACAGAAATGTAGAATATTATGGAACTATTCGTTTTCCTCTTCTGCTTACACTGAAAATAATTCCACTGTCTTGTAGAAGAAGAAGAAACACTTTGTACCTTCTCGTTAGCTCGTTACCAACACGTATAGTATGATCAATTATTATTCTGGGGACACGTGAATGTTGGTAACAGCAATTGTCTGGGAGCTGTGGCTTAATTATCCCTTGCACTCATTAGTTACTTGCAATGTTGTTAAACTAGGAATTTTAGCATTTTATTGTAGCACTCATATCTGTCTGGATATATCTTATTATTAATTAATCTACATATTTAATGTTACTGTAGTTAGATTTTTATATGTTTCATGTATTACTGGACAGTTTTTTAGTTTGAAGTTCATTCTCCGAAATCCCCTCCTCTCGCGATATCATGGATTTTTTTTGAGCTGCGCTGGTCAGATTATTAGATCTATAAACCATCTACGAGTCCCTTATGCTATTTTTTACCGCATTGTCAACAAACGTTTAATGCAAGAGTCAGTGATCCTGCGCAGCACTCGTTCACGCAGGGCCACGAGAACGGGCAGATAGAAGCGCAATGCACGATGGGACTTCCTTTCTCTCCGAGGCCATATTGGCGAAAACTTACTGTAAGATGAGCTCTGAGTTTTTTTATTAAAACTTACCAGGATTTGCCCAATGTTACATTGTATTCTTATTCAAGGCTTAACGACACATTTCTCCTTCCACCCTCTCGCCTCCAGGTTGGCCAGATCGGACTAAACAGCAAACATGGTGGCCGCAAAGAAGACGGTGAGTGTCACTCCGTCGGCCCGGGGTGCACGCGCTGCTGTAGCCAGGCTCCTGCTTCACGTGGGCCTGTCTGGGCCTGCTAGCAGTTTAGCTTTCGATATAAACACACTTCTCACACTTGACATGCACATCCTTGTGTTGAATTGTCGCTACGTACTTTCATTGTGTCAAAATAAGGCGCCTGCGAATACTGTCGTCCCTCAATTTAATCGGTCTGTGTATTCTGACATTAGCTAACGTTAGTAGCCGGCGTTGCAGCTAATGTTGGCTAGCTAGTTGTAGCGGCAGATGAAAGGCAGGGATGTTAGTTTGGCAACTTTTCCTACCTATGTAACGACACATTTGACTACCTGTGCTCCTCATGTCATTTCATTCAAATGAAAAACAAACTTCATATTTCCAATATGTTGCCATACGGGTTGAGTGAACACATCGCTGGGCAGGCTGCAGCTAGCTAGCTAGCTTGTGTTTGCTAAAGTAGTACGACAGTACAAACTCAAGGAGTCAATATCACTGACTTGATTATTCCTGGGTTTTTAGAAAAAGTCCATGGAGTCCATCAACTCCCGACTCCAGCTGGTGATGAAGAGTGGCAAATACGTGCTGGGCTACAAGCAGTCCCAGAAGATGATCCGCCAGGGGAAAGCCAAGCTGGTCATCCTGGCCAACAACTGCCCTGCACTCAGGTATCTGGTTTAGGGCTCCCCTCTACATCAGTAAGGCTGGAGCTCATGGTTGTATAGGAAGAGTAAAGTTATTCTATTTGATCCTTAAGTTAATTTAGGCAACAGATTGTTTAGGCACCGTGTCATTTGCAGTGCAGAGGGCTTGCCTATGACTTGTTTTTATTAAATCTGTCAGTAGACCATTGGACCATTATGTGGATGGTTGAGGCCAGGGCACTAATATTATATTCAGTGACAATATTCGTATCGGACAATAAGGGGCAATAACTGTAGTGTCAACTGCTACTGCAGGTTCTTAAATAATAATACCAATAATATATTCTATGCTCTTATTGTATCCCCCGGCGATGAGTCGGGGTATACAATGAGTTAGTTTCAGTATAGCTTTCTCATGAAGCTAATGATATGCATTTGTTTACATCAGATTACATTGTTTAACATGATTGCATATACATTTTAAATCATACAGAGTAGTAAACTGGATAATGGCTACCTAATGTAGGGACAAACTGCATAATTTTGGGTAAAGGGTGTCCACCATTTACCCATCATTATCATCGGAGGTATGCAAAATGCATTTAATTTTTTTTTGCTGCTTGTTGTTTACATCACTTTTTCAGTGCAGCAAGACACATGCAAACCATTGACACTGAAAACATCATGCCCACAGTTTGGTGAAGCCCCCTTGGTTTGAATAAGTGGTTAGCTTGCTGTATTTTGTGGGGCAATCAGAGTGCTTGCCCGTCAGGCATTGACCAATTACTGAAAAGCACAAGTGTGCTCATATGACCTGATATGACACAGCTGACCTGGTCTGCCCCATATTTTTGTCAATTTGTCAAATGCAATTTCCATCTACGCTTGGCTCAAGGATGCATGGCTGGCCTCTTTCAACATGTCAAAATATAAACTGGGCTGTGTGAAACAGGCAGCGAGAAGAGTAACAGTAAAGAGTTCCTATTCACAAAGAGTACTGTAGGCTAACACTACTTTTAGTTGTGAGTAACTATTACCATGTAATACATTACACTTTGAAAGTAACTTCCTTAACACTGCTCAGGTCTTGATGATTACTGCACATTTTGAGTGCCTGTAAGGTAATGCAATAACAAACCTATAGCCATCTAACTAATAAAAGAGCAAACCTGCGTATCTCTGTCTGTCTGTATCTCTGTCTGTCTGTTTACGTTGTCCTCGGACACAGTCGGCCTGACAGCATTGTGATTTGGCACGGGTACCGGGTGGGGTCACCGCAGACTGTGACAGGGCCAGATTTTGGCCCCGCCCCCAAAGCATTGGGACTAGTTATGATAATTTACTTATGGTATTTAGGCTTGAAGGTATATGCATCTGGCTTTCACTTTGCATTACTGGGGAAGGGGGGGGGGAAAGAACTGTGGTTACTACCAGTAAAATTTAAATGGGTTACTGGGCTTCCAGGCAGGTGACATGTTAAGGCACAATTGAAAGAAGCTACTGATTCTGATTCACATCAGTAATCTCTTTACACACAAGCAGTAGTATCACAGCTGATTTGTTGAATTGATGGCTCGGCAATCAAAATTTTCGCGCTATCGCTAGACAATTCAACGCTACGGGCTTCTTGTGCAGCTTGTTTTTGAAAGGGGTATAATATACTCTGATTTGGTGCACATCTTGTGTTTATTTGAATGACTGTTCCATTCAAGTTGCTTTCAGTGTCAAAGTAGACCAGTCGGCACCTTTTGAACCTTCTTGATTTGGATCCCCTGTGTCCTCAAATTCACCAGTTCCTGTCATGCTGTGTTGTCTCTCATACCTCTCCTGTCTCTTTCCCCTGTCCAGGAAGTCTGAGATCGAGTACTATGCCATGCTGGCCAAGACTGGCGTCCACCACTACAGTGGAAACAACATTGAGCTTGGCACAGCCTGCGGCAAATACTACAGGGTGTGCACACTGGCGATCATTGACCCTGGTGAGTGCCCACCTGGTACCGCTTGGAGTGGCCATCTCCCTTCATGTGGCAGTTGTTTCCCAAACTGTCCCTGCAGCACCACAAACCATCAGCCATTTCTTTGGCTCTGCACAGCTCATTCAGTAGTGCTGGTCTGTTAGATGATCAGTGATGTCACACAAAGGTTCAGCTCCTCAGTGTGAGATCCAATCAACAAATAAGACAGGGAAAATTTCTGAATTGGCCTTAACTGTGGCGTGTGAAGAAAAGTTTGGGAATCTCTGCTTTGCCTGGGGTTTGTTTCAACTCTGTTTGATTTTATATTTTTTACTCCCTGCCCATTTCGTTCCCTCTGTGCAAATTTTTTCGCCTGTTGGATCTGCTCACTAAAGTGATCCAATTCAGGACTAGTGGTTCGCTAGATGAGTACTGTGGCCAGCTCATGAATGCTCCGTGGGAGACATTTACCCTCATAATGGAAACTGTATTCATGTATTTGTAGGGGGTATTTAACGAATTAGGTATTGTATGCAGGGACTATATTTGGATGTCATTGTACTGTATCTGTTGGAATATATTGATTTTGATCCAGCTGACTGTCCCTCTCTCCTCCTCCAGGCGATTCTGACATCATCAGGAGCATGCCAGATCAGCAGCAGCCTCCTCAGTAGAGACGTTCCCCCCGTTGTTATAAATAAAGTTGGTTGAAATGATACCTGTTGCTGTCATTTCATCTTTGATCAGCTGCCTTGTTGAGATGGTGAAGAAATGAAAAGTGAACAATGAACAATTCATGGCCTATATACGGGCTTCTAGCTAATGGGTATCTGAAATGCTATAATATGATTTGGAAAGCGTACAGAAAGTTTTAACCACAGAAGCTCAGAAGGAATACAACCTAGACTAACACACGTAAACACAGGTTCACGTGATGGTCCCCCACCCTCCAGAGTAATAAATGAGGCTCCTGTGATGTATGATTCTGAAGCTACCTGTCCTGGGACCCCTAGATAATCCAGATGTGGTCTTGGTCCTTAGTTTGCTTCAGAGCCCAATGCATCCACAAGAGAGCACCAGTGTCCTGTCTGATGGTCTTGGATAAGGTTAACCTGATTAGGCGAGGGATTTCCCCCGATCTTGGCAAAGCTGTTTACATTATGAGACTGTCAGCAGAATCATTCTCCATGGCAACAGTTATGGAATTCAACTGATGTATTTGAACAAAGCAATAGAATTGTGTAAGAAAGTCTGACACCAGGGTTTTTTCAATTATGCAAACCAGCATGATGCAACAAGCTGACTGTCAATTCATCTCACCATGTGGATGTCAAAATTATGCAACCACTGATCTTTCGTAATGGTTTTTCTCATTGGGGATGGCAGTCTGCAGTATTAGCTGCAGCTTGTTGCCTGTAATCGAGTGAGGACGTGCTCCTTTCAGAGGTATTAAAAGCTTTACTGGGTTATGGTTGTCCCTGCTCTCACACAGAGATGTCCTCAGTCAGATGTCTTGGCAAGGACTTAAGAAGTGATCTGTACTGGCCAACTTGTGGCCAAAAATGAACAGATGGCTGTAGGTTTGCTGCTGAACAATAGGGGTTCAAACTTTTCAGCCCCAGACCCAAGAAAAAAGTTAGAGTAAGCCTGGGATCCAAGCTCATTAAAATGCTCTCATGTCATGTTGGGAGCCACCGGAAACAAGCCCATGACCCATTTGGGGTCCTAAACTATTTAAGAAAAAAGCACACTATTGTTTTTCCTTTATTTCAATTTTATTCTTAAACAAATAAACAATACATTTTCTTTTTCCTTTGACGGTGGACTTTTAGATATGACATGAAGAAATCAAAGTAATTTTACTTAATTTATTTGGATAAAATACACAAAAGAGGGGGCACAAACATTTGAGTGTGATTATATATGTTTGTATTGTATGTATTAGCTTTTAGTTACTGAGCCAAGCTGACCTCATATTATGTAGAACAGATACAAACAGGCCTCCTTAAGACATTAAAACTCTTGGAAAATCTTTTACATTTAAGAATTTGCATTTCCAAATTAAGGAACTGACTCTTTTTTTTTAAAGCAGTCAAGTGTTGAATGTTAAGTTCAACTGCTTGCAGATCTAGATGTTTTTGAAGGGATAGTGTCTCACCCAACTACTGTCCATATTTCCTGGTGACATATGTCCTTTGTTTTCGTTTTAGGAAGCTAAATCGAGACCTGCCGCTGGTGCATCAGCTGCCAAGCAAAAAGTATGCAGACTAACAATAATACTCCATGAATTACTCATGGAAAAGCTGCAACATGTGATCTGTAAAAATCTGTAGGAACCTTGTGATAACCTTAATGGACACGCTACGTCCCATTCAAACACTTTGCTTGGACATGGAGCTGCTTCAGTTATCGGAGTGTTACAACCACCGCAGCACTTGCGTAACATCTTATTTAATAGTATCTGCTGGACATTTATTGGCAGGCAGAGGACTTGTGGGTTGCCAGCCTATGTGTGGTGCGAATGGCATGGCAGAGCTCCTGCCAGCACAAGTGACAGTTGTTACATTTATAACTTCAGAGAAGGATTAATAGAAGGATACACTTAATTCGTCCTTGACGCAGTAATGGATATTTGTGTTTTCACCTCCACCCGAGAGGCCCACACGCAGCTATGTGTTTATACAGAGGTCACACTGCAGCCACACATCATGCTGAAGTGTTACAGGCATTGAACCAGCAACCGTTTGGCTACTCACAGTGTGCCTGAGATCATACCATCAACTTTCTTAATGAGCCCTTCTTTCTCAAAGCAAATTGGATTTGCATGGGTCAGATCAAATGCAACAATCATGAAGAAAAACAGCAGTGCCTGGGAAACCCAATACCAACAGTAAATTGTCTTCTTTGTTAGATCTGAATCATGAATTGGCTGACATATTAGCTGAAATGCCGTTCATATACTATCCAGCCCTATATTTTGTGGTTAAGGAATAAGCTGGTTAGATTTTTTTTGATGATTTTGGAAAAGGAAGCTCAAGCAAGATCAGCATCTTGGCTCAACACACTTCCCCTCTCCAACAGGCATTTCAGGAATTAAGAAAAACAGCCTTATGTTCAGATTAACATATATAAATAAATGCAGTGGAATTTCAGGTGGCTTCTTTCACTTGGTTTCTTTGAAACATATAGAGGACCATGTAAAAAAAATCGAATAACACCAACATTGACATTGTGAGGTCTTTACATGACAGCAGTATATTTCCTGGTCTCTTCTTTGCAGCGTTTCTTTCATCACTGCTAAACCACGTGGTCTTGATCCCTGCAGGGGAATGTCAAGATTAGAAGTCACAGATAATTTTTTTGCCCAAGATTGAAACCCTGGCCCCCCTACAGGGAGCAATCCATCTACACAGAGATAGAGATATAAGCCCTCCATCATCCATTGAGTGGTTTGGCCCAGTTTTTCCACTCATTGCCTCCCTAAGCCGTTTTCTTGATTCCCAATTAAATCGAATGAAATCATCCCATATGATCTGTACACGCGCAGTAGATGCCCCGTGCCAAATGAGGACAATATCTAAAGGGCCAGAAGGCTTGCAGAATAAATTTGAACTAACAACTGTGAACAACCTGTACCATTAAAGCTTGTTGTAGGCCCACAGTTGTTTTGGAGAGTCTTCACATCCCCCTTCACTTATTGGTAATTTTGGGGGCTACAGGATTATTATAAAATCTAATTATTTGTGGATTTTGTGGCTGATTTAAATTCTCTACATTTACATACAATTCCCAAACAGATTCCTTCACACACATTTCTTTATATTCAGTTTATGTAGTACAAAGTTCTTTGAGTAGAAATCAGTCAAAAAATTCCAAACACAACACAACAAAATGTGCCAAGTCATGGAGTTTTAATACTTCTTGAAGCAACTGTATCACTATGGTAAGTTTAGTATTGGACCTTTTTTTTTTAACCATAAACATAAACTGACTGGTATGTGACATTATTCCTCAGTCGACACATGTTACTGGATGCTGTGGGCTTAATATTCTCACACATACTGAGTGACATTATTGATCATGAACTGCTTTCATTGTCTCTGGGCGATGTCAGAACAGCACAGGCGGACAATATAATCCATGCAGTCTTAGTTTATTATGCTGATGAAATATATTTAGTAGGTGTATTGCTGGGTAATGTGACTCTAAACTTTAACATTAATCTGTCCTAGTCTATTATTTATGTCTTATGAGGTATTGCATGTGGTGAGTTATTTTTGACAGTCTGTTTCAAGGTAAAATGTTTGTATCCCTAGAAATTTCCAGAAGAGATCTGCTCTAAATTCTATCCAGGTCAAACAAACTCCACTGATACATTTAGCAAAACTACATGCCGTCCTCTCAGAAATATCACCTCTTGTTGAAGCTCATGTTTTTGTACAACCAATGCATGTTCCTCTTACAATAACAGAGCTGACCTGTGTTTGACAAGCATTTCAGCAAGAAAGGAGACAGCGTGTGGCCTACTTGTTTTATTCCCCTGTCCCAGTGGCAGAACGTAGATGAGCGTGTCTGGCCTCCGTTTTGATGCAGGGAAGCCAGACGGGTAAATCCTTGCTGATCCGCCAGCTCGATCGTCCCCACTGGGTGAGGGGGAGTGAACCGCAGAGGGCGGCTGGACACGTGCAGATCAGCTTGACCCCTCTCTCTTCAACAGTTGCACCCTTGAAACTCGACTTTTGGAATCAGCCTGTATGGTGATATAGTCTCAAGAGTGACCTGGTGGGATTTGGGAATGCAGTATGATGATGCTCTAAATATGCTCTTTTAATTTAGAGCGTCATCATTTAGAGCTGTTACTGCTTATATGTACGGAGAGAATGTAATGTCAAAATTAAAATGAAGGAAACTCAAACATTAATTTCTTGGCATGGAGTCAATCCAATCATCCCTTAGTGGACTAGGCACATTTTTATCACCGCTAACATAATGGTGCTCACTTGTGCTGACTTTCAGCCCATGATGCATTTCTTTTTTCAAGTGAGTGGTGTTTTCCAGGATGACAATTCCCCTATCAGCAAGACACAAATGGACCCCCACTTGTTTGAAGAGGATGACCATGATGTTAGCCGCATGCCAGATATCCAGATGGCTCAATTTAAGGAAGATTCTTAAACAGCATCTGAGACTCAGAATATTTATGTTGGTAGTGATTGGTAAAGAACAAGTAGTACTATAAAGTAAGTGGACTAGAAAGCATCCAACCCCATTACAGAGCCACCGCCACCAAGGGACGTCTTCATGCTGAATGTGTGCAATTCTTTCATATATGCATTTTATGACTACGATGCTGTTCTCTGGGTCATGCATGGCTACATCACCAATTTACCACCACCAACAACTTAAAAACAGATAAATCAATAAGTAAATCCAACAGATACCACTTGAGGTTTTTATTAGTCAGAATTGAAGTAGACATGAGCCCATGCAGATCCAACAAGGGGATGTGTGTGACAGTCAAGAATGAATGGACAGCGACGGAGAACAGTCTTGAGGGATTCTAATGAAATGCGGCATCGGCCATCGCTGGTCCAGATGTAAGTCTTTACTTTAAACCCCCACTGCCTGCATGGCCTACATCCCTGCTGAGTTGGAGACTCGGTTGAAATTCACCTCCAATCACATCAGAAACCGTGTCAGCTCTGCAGCGTTTCAGTCACATTACACTACAAACATGAAATGTTGAGACACGCGTTTTTTTCATAGTTTTGAAGCGTGCATCAACCAAACCAGGGTGTCCGATAACATTAGACCCACTTGCATGGCGAGAGCCCGCTACACCATACGATGGTAAAAGTCAAACACAAATACACCAAATAGCTTCCAATGATCTCACGTTGAACTTTAAAGTGCAATTTTGTCTTCCGTGTTGTTCAAACATTGTTGGATTTGCAGAAGCAGTAAGTCATAACACACACATGGACACTGATGAAGGGGCCAAGTAATGGCTACATTATGAACTACAGTATTAATATCAAATGGAATACTACATGGTACTTGTATTTGTCTAATGAGTTGTTGAGTGAACTGTTGCATAGCTTTGACAGATAAAAAGTAACTTTGATTTAATACTTATTTTCTGTTGATATCAAATATTACTTGGAGATTAATGGAAAGAATGGGATACTATATCTAATCTTATTTGTCCCATAGTTATTTTTCATAATGCTGAATATTGCCAAAATAGCTCTAGGCAAAAGACAAGCATTTGCACTTTCTTTAACTAGCCGCATATATATTTATCTTGTGCTACTATGCTATGCTAAATCAAAGCTTTAGATTCCAATCCATGGTCAAATCAAAAGCTCACCAGCACAGAAATATACCAAAATTATATCACTGCATGTGCGAAACAAATGTTCCTATATACAAAGGATCTAGGAGTAACATCATAACCTCTCACACAGCGCACACGCAAACACACACACTGCCCATACAGCAGCATGTCACGCCATCTTTGTAGGAAAATGCCCTCAGTCCAGCTAAGTTAGCTCAACTAAAAACATCAGATTATACACCATTATCCATGTAAAAAAAAAAGACACACAGTCGATTTGCAACTACAACTCGACGTTACACAAGACAGATGTCTCAAATGAAACATTTTCACACACCAATGATTACATATTTATATTTTACGTGTATTGCCTTGAGTGTGTTTGGGTGTACATTGTAAATCTGTAGTGTGTGAATGCCTGTATAAAACAATTGTGCTTGTGATAAGTGCTTTATCGCATAAAGATGACATAGGTGCCAGTCTTTCAAATCCTTTGAGATCTTGGAACAGGATAGCAGGGCAAACTGGAACAGACTGCAATCAATGGGTGAACAAGTCTTTCTATGGCAATCAATGGGTTACAGGTTTACAGACATTGTTTTACATGGATACAAAAGGAAGATGTCGTAGTGGTTATTGGTCAAGGTACCCTTTTCAAGATCTTCCATTTCCTGCAGCACATGCTACATGGTTACACAGATGAGTATTCTATCACAACAGGACGTCCTTTCACTATTCAATTCTTTTTCTCTCAATTTTTACTGTTATACAAAAAAGTCATACAAAAATACCCCCGACGTTACATTCAATGAGGGAATTCGTCAATTTCTGGAAAAAGTGCTCTTGCATAACCGATCATGTATATCGCTTTCCTTCTCTCTCTGTCTCTATTTCTCTGCCGTTTTTCAGGTAGTTTGTTTCTTGACAAGACCACAAGGGAGATTCACAGTATTGGGGGTTAACAGTTGGTGGCCAGACACGTTTCAATCATGGAAAAGTGCAAATTAAATTGGGGCACGGTGGTCAGGGCATGCGGGAGATTAGATGACACGCCGCATTGCCAGGGTACAGCAGCTGCTGAGAGGGGGGGGGTGTCACTGCGATACTGTCCTTGGAGGGGACGAGAGAGGAGAGGACATCACATATCACAATAGCCAGGGGTGGGGGAAGGAAGAGGAAGAAGAGGTCAGAGTAGATGGCAATACTGGCTCAGAGTTGCCCTAATCTAATCTAGGGTTGGACTGTCATCCCAACGTTTACCTCTAGTGGGGGGAGGGGCAGGATCACCAATCCAACCTGAAACCAGCCGACATTTAGACTCGTTTTTTCAACACGTCTTGGCCAGCGCTAGGGTCCTAGTGTTGGAGAGAGATGTGGTAGGTGGGTGGGGGAGATGAGCGACAGGGTTTCGGGGTGTTGGGTCCAGCGGCGAGGGCTTCTCTCATGCCTCCGTGTACTGGGGAGGGGGCTCCTTAGGAGGGATGGCGACGGCCTCCTCGTATGGTGGCAGCAGGACCTGAAACCCAACAGAGAACCAAAGGGCAGCTTAGTCCCGACTCACTGTGGCTCAAATATGGTTTCATCTATTCTGCTGAGTGGGCCTTAAGGAGTTATGGGGTTCAATGGTGACAGCTAGCGTTGCTACATACATACACTGTATATTATACAGCATACACTGTATATTATCAATGTTGGGGGAAAGTTTGTTTTAAAAGTAATTAGCTACTTTATTTCATTACTTACTTTATAAAGTAACTACTTACTTTACAAAGAGTCTTTATTAAAAGCAACTCGTTAGATTACTTTTGTGTTTTTCATTTCAAAAACATACCGTAAAATTATGGTTTGTGTGTCGTCAATCATTGTTTTATATTACTCTGTTTTTAAAACAGTAAGCATATCTCCTTTATATCGGTGTGAATGTGTATGAAAGAATAATGGTTTCTGTAAAGCGCTTTGAGCACTTGGAAAAGCGCTATATAAATCCAATCCATTATTATTATTATTATATCAAGCATACCGAGGTTGTGTTTTTTCAATTACCAGCATGTCTGAACAAGATGTTGCACAATTGTCACCTTTTTCTACCATTTTGAATTTTTTTATTTGCGCAACAACTAATGAAACAATATTAAAGAAAAATAAAAGTAACATTCTAATTTAAAAAAGTTACTAATAACGGATTACAAGAATTTAAAAACAAACGCATTATGTTACTCGTTACCACAAAAAGTAATCAGAGTACTCTTAATTACATAGTATATAGTATACTATATTATACAGTATATACAAATAAGTGTTATTTTACAGCTTTGATTCTAACCGATAACTATTAGAAATACAGTCACTGCTCCAGGTCTCTTCTTTCTTTTATGCTCTATATATCCCATCCCTCCAGAAGCCATGGCCAGCGTCCATCGACATCCCCCTGCTTTAAAAGCCAGACTGCTTTCGATCTTAGTCAAAAGGTCTTTCCCCTTAAATGGTGTTATAAAACCAACATTGCTGCTAATGTGTGTGTGTGTGTGTGTGTGTGAGAGCGAGAGAGAGATGGAGGAAAAAAATAGAGCGAGACCCGACCCCTGTGCATTTTAATGGTATTTATATAAAAGGACGGCAGATAAGCAGCTAGGTACTTCATGTTCGAGGCTGTAAAAAGCCATTTAGACACACGGCTTTCTAATTGTAGAAATAGCGGGAATGCTCTATTCATTCAGCACTTGGGTTGGAGCGAGGGGACGCTGTGATATAACCATATGGTCACTATTCTGGCCTGTATGGGAGCCATTTTAACCCGTTATACAGGTGCATCTAAAAAAAATTGAATATCGTGGAAAAGTTCATCTTTTCCCGTAATTTAATTCAAAAAGTGAAACGTTCATATATTCTAGATTCATTACACAGAAAGAGAAATATTTCAAGCCTTCTTTGTTTTAATCTTGATGATTACGGCTTACAGCTCATGAAAATCTAAAATCCAGTATCTCAAAATAAGATGCATAAGACCAATCAAAAAAAGGACTTATAATACAGAAATGTCGACCTTCTGAAAAGTATGTTAATTTATGCACTCAATACTTGGTCGGTAGGGATGTAACGATACACTCAACTCACGATTCGATACGATTCACAATACTGGGTTCACGATACGATTTTCTCAAGATTTTTTTTACAAAATGAGATTGCAGACAAATTATGACTGAAAAATATTATTTTAATTATTTCTCAGTCAAAAACTACAAAATACTGTATTATAAGTACAGAACTGAAACGCTCTTCTTTCTGCGCCTGTGTCAGGGCTTGACATTAACTTTTTGAGATATTTTACTTGTCCGATAGCTAAACTTACTTGTCCAAAACTTAATATAAAGGCCTATTAAAAAATAAATAAAACCGACTATGATTTGGACAATTATTTGGACAATTATTATGATTTAATAACTTAACAATTACAATTACAACACAGTGTGTGTGTGTTTACGTGCATATGTGCATTTGTGTGTGTGGGGTATTACATATAAAATTAAATAACATTGGACAGAAATGTAAACTGAAAATAAATGAGCCACATTCACTTGGTGCACTGTCACCTACTGTACATCACTTAAAGTATTTCAACAATGGGAAGTCAGTCAGTCTGAGACTTCCTCTTATAGCCTGGCCCGCCCTCAAGGTCAAGTAATAACTGAAAATAAATACATGTTGGAATATT
>OMLI01097213.1:0-10507 GCA_900302605.1 Rondeletia loricata
AGACATTTACGTTTCTAGGGCTGGGGCCTCTGTCGCGGTCCAGCCAAACCAGGTCAAAACTGTGGGCAATTTGTTACAGGGATAGTCGGTGGTAGTATCTATAATGTGAATTCCTGGATATTAAATGTTCATCTGCAATTTTCTGTAGTGGTACCAGTAATATTTGTTGTTAAGTGTACTGAAGTAGCATATCACATGACATGGTTAAGCTACGTTTTGAGTAGACAGCAATCAGACCATTTCTGATCGTGATTATGAGGAGTCAGGTCGTACATACATCCTAGCATTCGTGTGCATTTCAACTCGGACCAAAACAAACAAAATGGAGCTCTATAGCTTAGCTTGCATCAAGAATTCTACAACACCTGTACTGTGCTGTATACTGTAATGAAGAATCCTTGGCTTGCATCCGGGCATAGCTTTACCTGTGCTAGTTGCTTATGGCTTACATTAGCCTACCTAACTTTGTCAATATATAAACGTTTCGCAAAAGTCCGATCGACTTGAAACTTGGCAGGTGTAGTTTTGACTGCAGGTTCGTGTGCAGTGTCGAGAAATCCTCTCTGAATGTGTTTAATAGCTTGTTTCACGTTCAGCCCATTCAACCCGTCTCTCTTGCAATGTCCGTGGTTTGGAATGATGAGGACCATATTGACTCAACCCCTAATAACGTGATCTCTGCCAAGCGTAAGTTTCACTTTGAGCACATGACCACACACACATATACAACGTCACTATGCCCAAATAAGGGCATAGTGCCCTAGTGACGTCACTATGCCCAAATAAGGGCATAGTGCTCTTGTAATTGCATCATGCCCAGTCACTCAGTCACTCGGTCAGTCACGGACATTTGCACTTCTAGGGCTGGACTCACTCGTCCAGCCAAAAACAATGTTCATAATGTAAATTAGCACTGTGGCTCAGCAGCTCAGGTAAGGGTTAGGGTTATTTTGTACATTAGGTCAGTTATGTCATACAAAACAGGGCTGAAAGAGGAGGAGGCAATGTCCACATTTCAGACAAATTTCCATGCGTCTGTCAGTGACAAGGGACAATCAATGTTCAGTTGTTTGTGAATGTTTAGGCTAAATAAATAATGATTTATGGTGAAGAAATGCAAGTGCAAAAGTTACAGCCCATGACATGAAAATCTCACTCCAGCCAGCTGACCAAAGTTGGCACGGCACAGGGAAGTCATAGCAACAACAACAATGGAGGAAAGCAGTAAGAAACAAAAGAACAGCACAGCTAAATGTGCAGCAGAAAACCTGTTCAAAAACATGGTGAACATTAGCATTACTTTTCCATGCCGGCACCATGTGGAGGAGAGCTAGCTTGTATCCTGCTAGACAGGTAGGATGCTAGCTAGTTAGCTAGGTTTTCCGCATAGCGAGGTAGCGGTGCTAGATTATCCCATAGAGTTCATCAGACAGCTCATCAAGATGACTGACAAGTGTTGGGGTGGGAAGTTGATCAACTGAGGGGGAGGAGGGCGGGACTTCATCTTAATCTACCTCTCACCATCATGGTTGAAGTGGATTTAATAAGTGAAATCAATAGGGAACTATAGCTTTCACCTGGATTCATCTGGTCAGTGTATTTCATTAAACGAGCAAGTGCTCCTATTTTTCTGCACGGTGTCGTACTTTGAGCATTTTCAAAGGGCTGCAACTGCAGTTGAAATCGTCCGGAGAAGGATGGATTTCGGTGGTATCCTTTGGACGGCCTCTTCCTCTTCCTCAGTGCTGGGTAGTGATTCGATGGATCCCCAAAGGATCTGAAGCCGTATTAGATCAGCCATGGAACACAAATCAGCATTACGAAAACTGCCAGACAGTACTTCTTCAAAGACAGCATCGCTCAGATCTTAGGGGGATTATTGCACGCAACTGTGTTTGTGTGTGTGTGTGTGTGTGTGTGTGTGTGTGTGTGTGTGTGTGTGTGTGTGCATGTGTGTGCGTGGTGCGTGCGTGCACATGCATGTGATTGCACTCCTCCTTGTATCTACTCCACACACTCCCAGCTATTTTTCACAGTCCATCTGCTTTAACACTTAAGCCAATGTGGAGGAAGCGGCTGATGAAGAGGATGGGAAATGAAGGATTGAGTGTCACACTTTATTTAGCTTAGCGTCTCTTCAGAGCTCCGGTTTTATATCTACAATGATGGCAAGCCTTAGCCAATAAGGGCGTAACACTTAAATGTTCTGCAGTTATCGTTTTTCCATGTGAAATATGTTGAATGGCCATGAACAAAATGTCACAAGTATAGCTTAGTGTTGCAAACCAATGGGAAAATAACCTTGCATTCTATCATTTCTATAATTTCAATGGTGACAAAATAGTTGTTATAGAATGCCATCTCCTCAACAAGGAGACCCAATCATGCGATTGAATCAATACCCATCATCTAATGAATAGGCTAGACCACCTACTGGACTGCATTTATGTGGATAGTAACACAGAGATCAATGAATCCAAGGTTGTTATCAGCTCTGTGGCTCACTTTGCTGGCCAAGGACTCTCACAATGAAAAGGCCCGACCCAATTAGACAGAAGAGTGCTGAGACCAGGAACGCACAACTAGGGTGAATTCGGTTAATCTGGGACATTTTTAGCAATTTTGACTTCTGAGACTTTTTCTGATATCTATCTAACACATTAGATCAACACATTAGACCTTTCTGAAATCCCTGAGATGTTTTCTAACCACACCAGAAGAAAGATATTCCACACCTATGTTCTTTGTGCCAAAAACAAAATTCTGCCTGAATTTGATAATCTGGGACAGGCCACTTTGTAATCTGGGACACTTGTATTAGGCTTAAAAAAAGCCTAAATCACCCTACTTTATGCATGCCAAGGTCAATATCACCAATTTTAAAAAAGCATTATGAAAAACGACAAGGACAGAAAGCTGAATAAGGAAATTTATATTATTCATAGACATTTCATTAATTCATATAAACATATAAAAAGTCATCATATTTTTTCATAAAGAACTAAATAAAGAAAATATCAGGAAAAATACTTTCTATCTCTACATGGGATTAACAGATCTAAAACACATTTTCAACACTTTAATGCATATTTTGTTGCTTGAATAGATCACAAACATAATTTGATAACAATTAGGAACATTGTCTTATTTATGACAGATTTATATCTTTAACATTAATCTTGTCAGAATCCTGTCACTGACCTTGTCATGCAACACCCAGGGGAGCTTCCTGATTGACAAGTGCCCTGCCCCTTTCTGTGACATCACCCCCATGAAGTCATGTGATTTCAGTCACATGACATCCATGCTAAACCATAATAGTAAATGTCCTGTTGACCAGATTTAGTTAGAACAGGAAATAAACACACTGGAGCTTAGGTGTCCCACATTACCCAATGTCCCAGATTACCCCAATTCACCCTAACTGTTCGTCACCAAAGGTTTGCAAACACCATTTCATATAACATCCAGTTTCTAAGAAGGAATAACATTCTGTATATAACCTTCATAAATTGCCCCAACCAGCTACAGTGTAAAAGCACTCTACACACTGTACATTCTTAACAAAAATAAAGTATTAGAAACATTGTTCTTTAAGCTTGTGCCATAGCAGAACCCTTTTTGGTGCTATAAGGAACCCTTGTAGAAAGGTTATCTATTGCACCATACACAAATGATTCAACATAGGACCTTTATGTTGCTGTAAATAAATGTTCCAAACCAGCAGAATTAAAGCTAGATTAGGCAACTTCGCACGTTGGCAGCAAGAGGTAACTGTCTGAACAATTTCAACTTCAATACCCAGAAATCCTGTAAGTTGACATCAGTAAACTGCACACAGCACGCTCATGTTTACCGTGATGACGGTCTGTGATGCTTTATACCAAAGGAAAGCAAAGGGATGAGAGAGGCAAAAGATCTAACATTGGTGAGTCCAGCTTTCTCTGGACGGAGCGCTGCTCACTGCTGTTTAGGAGACAGTTTTGATTTGTCCCTTCCTGTGGGTGGAGAAGTGTCCATACCCGACACCAGGATTTTATGTGGGCGAATAGGGTGAATCTACAGTGTCTCAGTTAGTGAGGAAGGGATGCTCTTCTCTGTTGCAGCCCCACTTTGTGATTGATGGCTGGAGTTTTACATAAAAATCTTGCCTAGTGCAGCTTTAAAATATATTTTTATGGACCTTTAATAGTTCTAGATAGAATTTTGATGATTTGGAAGATTTCATAGATTCTCAAACGGATCCTCATAGCGGCAGAACGGTGTTATGCACACTCTTAACAAATAGGGTTCTATATAGCATCAGGAAATGCTTCTTTAGGGTTGTTGCATAGCAGAAGGGTGCTATAAGGAACCCTTTTAGACTGCAATGGGGGGTGTAATGGGGTCTTAATTCAGATTTTCCAGTTTGTTTGTTTTTTATTTGAACAAATCAGAGGGTTCTTTGAGTCATTACAGAGCCATATAGAGGCACTACCCTAACCAAAGAACCCTTGAAGAACCCTCCTTTTTCTTTGTGCAGAGCCATTCGGGCAATGGTTCTTTATAGCACCATAAAGGTTCTCTTGTACAGTAAAAAGGATTTAAGGGTTTCTAAAAGAGTTTTGTGTTGGTACTATATAGCTCTTCTTGTTAAGACTGTATAGTGTACTGCGGTAGTATATCTTTGAACATGACCATACTATAAAAAATGAGTTATAACGCTGTTTCGACATTATGCTATGGTAGATAGTCTGCATCCCGCTGCCATAAACATATGTGCTCATGTATTTCATGTGAGTGGCATTTGTGATAAATCATCCGTGGGTTCTGCTGTACCTGAAAACAATGAGAAATAATATAAACCTGGAATTTTTCTTTTTGGCAGACCGCGTGCCCTTAGATAAGCACTCAGAACAAATCATCTGTGGTTTTATTAAAAGACTAGTGCGGGTCTGGGCTGGGACAAGCTCTGATTTTCTAAGTGGCTGGCCACACATCATAGTAACTCAGTGTCTGGAGGATATTACATGCAGAGAGAGAGGGAGACAAAGAAAGAGGGAGAGAACAGAGAGGATGGGGAAGGACTTCACAGTGCCATCCCATTAAATTAAACTGGAAATTACATTTCCATTTCAAGGTCTTTTAACTTATTAGGAGCCAAGAATTCATTATCAAATCTCCTTGTCCTGCTTTGTCCTTGTAAACTGTTCGCACCACCACTACTAAGCAAGTGAGACAGTCACAGGACGCTATCGCTAAAGCAATGCCTGCATGTCATATAGTCAATAAAATCATGAAAACATGAAAACATCCAGTGGGATCACCATCCTTTTCTTGCAAAATCATTAAAGCGTGCAGTAACAAAGTTAACATTTCCCAAGTATGGTTTTTGTAAACAATGTAAAATACCCCATTTATCACAAGACTGATGATAGCTTGTTGAATCCATATCCAATGGTCACATATTGGGGTCAGTTGTCTACATGAAGCGCTTAACCAGAACTTATTTAAATCTGGAGTTTTGACTGGATGCATGGATATGTTTTATTATCATTATTATTATCCTAGGTTTCAATGGAGAGTTTTAGTGTCATATGGTCTAAAAGCTGTTTCAGAGGCTTTCCCACCCTGACAAGAATACAACTCTTGGGGAAACACTGAATACTTCAATCCAAAAATATCAGTATCAGTACTGGCCTTGAAAAACCATCAGTGGAACCTTTTGTGTTCTTGGGTACAATGAAGTACAATGAAATAAATAATTGGCAAGTCTTTCTTTTACAGCCACCCTAATGCTGCGTTCACATGGAATCCGGTAGACGTAGACGGCAAACCGGATGTCATGTTAGTGGACGAGAGAAGGACGGTAAAATTGGATGAGGCCGGCAAACAATATCGGCAACTTTTGTCATCCTCCGCGACGGAATTTACAACCGGAAGTTACGTAGCTACCTTACACAAGGAGAAAACATGGTGGATATCGATAACGAAAAGAAAACATACACAAGGGATTCACCAAGTGCAATTCTCCTCTCACTGTCCATGTTGCAATGAATGACCACTACAAATATTACATAAAAAAAGACGAAATAATTGTTTTAAATATATTTTATTTCATTCGTTGTAAACAATTCAACATCACCATAGAAAACTATCGTCATGCGTGGTTTGGTTTGTCGTCCTGCCGGCGCCTGTTTGTTTTTCCCGTGCTCTGTTCCCGTCCGCTGTCTACCGGATTCCATGTGAACGCAGCATAAGTACTAGGTATTTACCAGAATAGTAAGTTACCAAGTAATTACATCTGTAACTAAGTAGGTTAATACTTAGAAACAGCAGAATTACAACAACCAAAATCACTAAATCACAGGTTTAGGATAGTAAGAGTTAAAGGGCATTAGGCTACACTTTATTAGAAACACCTTCTCTGTTACTAAACTATGATATTGTATCTGTGTTGTGGGAATTATATTGATACCGACCTTGCAATTCAACTGTTTCTAAGTATTTACCAACTTAGTTACAGCTGTAATTACTTGGTAACTGACTATTCTTATAATTGATTTACCTGGTAAATACCTAGTCGTTACCTCGTAAATACCCAGTACTTACGGTGACTGTAAAAGGAAGGGTTACGGAATAATGTTCTGACCTATTTGGACAACAGAGTTCTATTCTATTCTATTCTATTCTATTCTATTCTATTCTATTCTATTCTATTCTATTCTATTCTATTCTATTCTATTCTATCTGCTCTCCTCAGCCCTCCAGCTCTCAACCTCCTCTCAGTTCATCCTTTTACTGTGTTAAACGTATTTAGGCTGGTAGAGGAAAAAGTCCAGACCTTGAAATGTTCATAAATCCTATGTAAAGATGTTTTTTATGCTCCGGGCCAAGCTATTCCTTATCCAAATGGACTCCCAGCACAGCGCCAGTGTACAGCGTCCGCCAGTACATTCATCCTTTTTCACTATGCATGCAAGTGTTTTAGATGATACTCCATCATGGAGCTACTCTAGGTCTGAGGTGCATTAACATAAGCAGAGCATTAAGAATCCCAACTACAGACTCTCAGGACAGTCTGATGTGTGGAACCAACTATTACATTTTTTATATCTATGGGAAGATTGTTGAAAATGTCTTATATAGAAAGTGTGTGAAGAGTATGACACATGCATACACACACACACACACACACACACACACACGCTCACACAACCAGACAAGCGAAGATCAGTATGTGGCGGTGCATGGGAATGAGGCATGATGCAATGGATACTGAGCACTGTGAGAGCTTCTTAGTGGTGTGTGTGTGTGTGTGTGTGTGTGTGTGTGTGTGTGTGTGTGTGTGTGTGTGTGTGTGTGTGTGTGTGTGTGTGTGTGTGTGTGTGTGTGAGAGTGTATGAGTGCGTGTGCACAAACGTGTGCATCCACATTACCACATATCCCCCGGGGTTCTCCAAACCTTTTGTTTGCACACCAACCAAAGAATAATGGAGGTAGAATTAGAGTACATATCTTTGTTTTCTCCCCATAGGAATACAGTCATGGTTACGCCATCATTATAAATTCTCACAACGGACAAAGGTCACCGTTGGATACTGAAAAAAGATGCTGATGAGAGGAACAGAAAGAAGAAGATCAAATAAGTCGATTAAAAAAGGCACGTGCGCAAAGTAGGCTATACACATATTGATGTGGAATTGATCTTTACTTTAAAAAACAGGGTCTCTAGAGGTTTATAAAAGGCTGAACACACATACAGTAGAGATGGATTAGGTTTACAGTAAACACTCGTTCAGACACAAATATACCACAACTAATAAATACAGACAGACAGTATATACAGCATTTACAGAATAAAGGCTATAGGGAGCTACATGTTCTTACCAAATGGGGAAATTAACTCAACAAATCTCATCAGCGAATCAGTGGCAGGTAATAATTGTACAGTTTTAAAACGTTTTGAAGGGAACCAGGCAATGACACTGACAATGCTAAGAACATTTGGGTGTTTGCATGCAATCCCATCAAACTGACTCGGTAAGTAGCTTAGTTAGCTACTGTGTCTACATGCTATTCAGATGTACACCCACATAGGGGTGAGCTTACTTCACAACAGCAGGGAAAGGAAAGTACCATTTCTTTAACTCAAACCTTATTGCTGCTTATTAGTGTATTGAATATGGCATTTGCCCTAACATGAGCATTTTTGATTTTCTATATTGCTGTATTATTGTATTTAAAGCTGCTACATGTATAATTTTGACACATCAATACATCATTGTCAAATTAATTGACAAATGAGACCATGGTGGAAACGATTGGTAGCCTCAATCTCACGCCAGTGGTATTGTTGGTGCTCGTGTTTCTCTAAATGAAGACCACATTTCCCATAAACCCTGTTGCTTCCTGAAACCCCTCCCCCTCCCTGAAGAGAACATGTTGGAAGTGATTTTTCCATCAGTCTTCCACACCTTCCACCATCTGACATTGCCAGAAACTCTGAAAGCTTTAGCTCTTTTTGCTCTGGAAGAACAGTGGATTATGCTAGGGGATTATGCCATGGTTGTAACATGTGGAATATCACTAGTTACACAAATGCTTACTCTTGGTTAACAGCATAGTTTTTAGATGTTAGCTTTTAGGGAGAAAGCCATAACAAATTCTGCTCAAATAGGAGTAAATGGGGCAGAATAACATGGAGGTGAATGCCTATTGGTGTCATAGCATACATTTTGGCGTGGAAAGTATGACATACGTAAGTTGTTTGTGAGAAAATATCACATCTTTAGCTGTCTCATGGCCACCCTCCTCTGCACGAGACACCCGGTGAGCAGGAAATGTGGCATCATGGTAATTTAAATATAAACATCTCATTTACTTTTGAATTAATCTACTTTTACATATTAGTTTTAGAAGAGGACTTATTTTCTGAACATGTACATATATAAGAAAAATTTAAAATAGCTTTCTGTACCCTTTAAAAAAACAAAAAACCTGTAACAACAAACACCTGTCACAGCAGGGTTGGATGTTTGAAGTTAAAATGTACATTTCACGTTTGCGATCAACTTCCAAAAGCATCACTATTAGTTAATACACAGATATGAGATATTTGTTGCAAAATTGTATCATTGTTAACCAAGCAGTCTCTTAGTAATTTGGAAAAAGACAAAAAGTGTAACTACTAACCCCGACCTCCCCTAAAACGCAGTGTAGAGGCCGGTAGCGCTGCTGATCTTCTCGGTGATGGTCTTGTTTGTTTACGGGAATTATACTATGTCTAAAGATTTATAGTAATGATTTACTGATGTTAAATGCTACATGTAGCACCTTTAATAGTAATTGTGTCTTCAATTACTAGCCTACTCCACCATGGGAGGAGAATCCGTTGTTGTTATGAAGCTGGTGAGTTCTCCGTTATACTGAGTTTGGGCGACTCAGTTAATGCAGTCTGATTGGCTACTGGGGCTCAGTGCCTCTCAATCATTGGCTGTTTATGGTGATGCTTCCTCAGTCTGGTTCCTGCATGAGGGGAGATTAGAAATTAATCAATACAAAATGTGATTTATCAATTATCAAGTGATGCATATGATACAATATGATAGTGGCTAAAGAAAGTGTTCACCACTGTTGTCTTTTTGCACTTTTTTGTGCTACAAAATTAGTTCAAAATACATTTATTTAGGATTTCCTATGTAAAATCTACGCAAAGTACACTCTTCTTACATGTATGTATGTATCATGTATTATGTGAAAGCACAAGATTCTAATAACAGAAAAATCTAGTTTGCAAAAGTATTCACCCCCTTTACTCGCTTGGAAAAATATTTGATAACATATACAATTTATTCTTTAGGTACATTTTGGATACAATTTATTTTCAATATTGCTCTGATTTTACCATTCTTGCTAGGAAGTCATATAGCAGGTCCCTTCAATACATCTTAATGGGATTTTAGGGTGAAATGTGAGATGCGGAAACCCTAATACACGCTTTTGTCTCGTCGAGACTCGATTATTGTAACGTCTTATTCTCTGGCCTACCTAATTGCAGTATTAAAAACCTTCAACTTGTACAAAATGCTGCAGCCAGATTATTAACCAGAACTAGAAAATATGACCACATTACGCCCATCTTGACCTCACTTCATTGGCTTCCAATACAAGCCAGGTCTGACTTTAAGGTGCTTCTGTTAACATATAAATCGTTACATGGACTTGCACCGTCATATTTATCCGACCTTATTATCCCATATGTTCCACCCCGTGTCCTCCGATCGCAGGATGCTGGTTACCTTACTGTCCCTAAAATCAAGAAAAAAATCAGCAGGCAGTAGAGCGTTCTCCTACCGAGCTCCCTATCTCTGGAACCAGCTCCCTCTTACGATTAGGGAAGCTAATTCTCTAGAAATCTTAAAATCCAAACTCAAAACCTATTTATTCTCACTGTCTTACGACCAATCATAGCTCGGGATTGATACAGTCTCTCCTCCTACCTTAGTTTAGACAGCACTAACATAGA
>OMLI01097252.1:0-10080 GCA_900302605.1 Rondeletia loricata
AGGTAGTGTGTCACTCCAGTCCGCTGCCTATTAAAGCCAGAAAAGGTCAACATTCTGGTATTCCTACCTTTAGATTAAAACCTGTTTGCGCTCCAGCCGCTGTCCATCCCATAAAGCCATAACATTATCATCCCGGCTATTATGGCACAACTAGTAGGACTATAATCGGATGTTTGTTTTATGTAATTTCGTTTAGTTTTCGTTATTTAATTTAAATAGCAAGAGAGATACTTTTTAAGCTATTTATTTAATTTAAATATTCAAATAATTTAGGAAAAGACAGAAACAGTCTAATAAACGATCAGGCCTATAGCTTAGTTTCTTTCATTGCAAATTTTTATTTAAGACTAGGCCTTTATTTACAATCTGTTATGCCACACCATGCTTGGGCTCATATTGATGCACTACGCACGGGCTGTTGAACGTCATTCAAAGGAGATAATGTTTGCTTAGCTGTAGGTAAATTATAATCTGTAGTTTTATGACACATAGCATAGCGACTAATCATTTACACATATATGAGTGTTTAGTTAAGCAATAACTTTTTTAGCAAATAGACATCGGTTTTAGGGCGCATGCAGTTTATCTCGCTCCAGTTTGCCAACGTCACAAATCCTTTAAAAAAAATTTTTTTATAAGGGACACAATATGGGAAACAACTGTGACAGGGACTAATTACTTACATAATTTTACATACAAATATAATACCAACTGTTCATTTTGATGCAGTGCCTTTGGTCAAGGCCACTGGCAAGAGTACCTAACATGCATGTCTTTGGTGTGGGAGGAAACCGGAGTACCCGGAGGAAACCCACGCAAACATGGGGAGAACATGCAAACTCCCCATGATTGGTTAGAATGGTCACTGTCAGCTCACAAGGCACTGAGTGTACTAACTAGCGAATGTACAGAGAAAGGGATGTTGGACTGGGGAAAAAATTAAAAGGTTGTGCCAGAACAATTATTTGCACTTGCACAAATGCTCCCAATTATATTTCGAGGTCGCACAGATGACATTTCAGGAGCATATGCGACCAAAACGGTCGCAATTTCGAGCCTTGCAGACTGTTTTTTAAAGTCCCACTGGGGCTTGAGGAAACTCTTTTGAAATTCTCTCAAGCGCTGTTTGTTATGAGCTAATTAGTCTCATTAAGGCAGCAGCCATCTATGAGCAAACTGCACCGTCCGACAACCAGAGTCTCCTTTGATATGAGTTACTCTAATCAAGACAAGTCATCAGCATCCAAGGAAGAGAAGAAAGACAGAGAAGGTCAGAATGAGCCAGCCAGTGTTTTAAGTCACAGGCTAATTTATTCTGTGATATATTGGGCCTTTTAGAGGCTGTGTGGGCTGTGATTCCAGTACCCATGCCACTCCACTCACACACTATTTACCATCATTCAAACTTGAGAGAGCGAGGTGCCTGCCCTCCTCTATTAGCTGCGTATGAGTCATCTTGACATCCAAGACACGTAAGCTACTGTGCACAGAATGAAAGATTCTGGCATCTGATCATTGTCACCCTTCAGATCTCTGTTACAGTTCTGTTTTGGTTCATCAAGCCAGAACCATCGCAATAATAATAATAATGTGATAATCTGCTGTCCCTCAAATGTTCTCCCAGCTATTCAGATAATGTGGGAGTTGGTATATCTTTGAAATACTATTTTCCTACAGTATATTAATAGACACTGCAGAGCTGAAGAATGGACTTCTGAAGTGCATTTGATTCTTAGAATTGAGTACATTTGAATCTGGGTGTGAAATTACGTTTAAGAAGATGTGAATCATATTTACAGGCAGAAATATGCTGGATAGTGTTTGTACTGAAATGCAGGTTTTGTGTGCACTTTAGAGCCACAACCAGTGGCATCAGAAACCCCATTGTGTTTTGTCTATAATCTGCACTGTATTTAGCATGGTGTCCTAATTACAATATTCCGAGGTTTCTATCGAGATAAATTACTGTGTGTGCGTTTGTGTGTGTGTGTTTTTGTGTGTGCATGTGTGTGTTTCAGTTTCACAAGCTCTCTGGGCGTAGGATACCTGATGGTGTGCACAGAGAATTACCCCAACGTGCTGGCCTTCTGCTTCCTGGACGAGCTACAGAGGGAGTTCATCGTCAACTATGACACCAAGCGAATCAACAGCGCCGTGCGGCCATACTCCTTCATTGAGTTTGGTGAGCTCCCATGGAGTTTAATAGCAGAAAGATTTTCAACTGTGTAAAACATTAACACTAAACGTCAGGTTTTGATGTCAGCCCATCACAATCAAAGAGCAAGAGCTTCTTTCTAGACTCACCATTTTGCACCACCGTTCAACAATGATACAGGGAGAAATCCACCGTAGAAGAGGCAGAGATACCAATTTCTCCACTGACAGTAGTTTCAATAGACCATAATGCAGTGCAGCCACAAGACATTTTCAGTAACGAGTGCAGCTCTCTTTCTCTTGCCATCTATTCTGCTCTACACAGCTAAAGGGCAGTAACTGCCTAAGACCAAGACAGAGTGAAACCGAGAAAAATAACTTCATTATCTTCATCTTCATTATCTCCTGTCCTGACAAAAGTATTCTTGGTACAGAAGTGGATAATATATATTGTTTAGTAGCACTTAATGGGTCTAATTTTTGTTAAAATGAAATCTAAACTTGAGTCATGACGTTTGACCTTTTGAAAAACACAAAAGTCGTTACTGCTGCTTACCTTTGTAGGGCAGTATTGCTCTCTCCCCCTACATGTATAACCCACAGCTGAATGGAACAAGTTCAGGCACATTCTCTGGGGGTTGTCGAAAGTCATTCTGTGAAATGTATGAAGTCACTAACTGAAGTAGATGTAGAAGAGGCAGGTTGAGGGAAAGTGGGTACACCAAAAAAGTTAATTGCAACACTTTATAACAGTATGAGAGTATCCAAGGGTGGATTGTTCCTTTAAGCCAACAGAAAGGTCTACTTTCTCATACATATATTTGCTTATTTCTGTTGCACTTAATGCTGCCTGTATTATGACCCCATTGTTGTTGCACTGATCGCTACCATCAGACACCTTCATCCAGAAGACCAAGCAGCGCTACAACAGCCCCCGCTCCCTGTCCACCAAGATCAACCTGGCAGACATGCAGACAGAGATCAAGCTGCGACCGCCCTACCAGCTCTCCCCCGAGGACCTGAGCTCCATCAATGGATTCTCCCTGCACACCCCCTCCAAGTATAAGGGCATAGGTAGGGCACTACTTGGCTACTACACAGTGGCGCACCCTTCTTGACACATGCCCCATCCTAACATGAGAGAGGTTGGCTATTGTAATGGACTACAATACAATTCTTAGCACCCCACCCTATTATCGATCTTGACACCCCATCCTAAAACAAGGGCATTGAAAGGTTACTGGGGATTACCACAACATACATTCTCCAGTACAAGGGTATAGGAACAATAAAGGAGGGGCTGCTTACATGCTAGAACTCCCTTCTTGCAACACACAACGTCTGAATAAAAGAACATGAGAAGGATTCTGGATGATGTAGCAATTTACAACTAGCACTCGGGAATTAATTTTCAGCTATGAGCCATTTTTTCACTGCGTTTGGGTTTTGAATTACACTAGGAATGATTGGAAGGTTGATGATTGGTTCACTTTAATCACATGAAAGCAGGCTGCCTCTCTATTGACGGTTGTCTTGCTGAAGGTTATTGTGCCTGGCAGACCGATATCAGTGTGTTATGTGTTCCCTTCCATTTGTGTGGATTTGCTCAGTCTTGTGGCTCCGTTGCCCTGTGGCTGAGACCCCTTACCCCTCCGCTGCTCCAGAATAAACCAACCCGCTTGTACGCACTATCACACCTCTGCTGCCCTAAGCTAAGTGATGCTGTCCTGGGTCACTGGCGCTGTTGTATTCCCCCTGCCGTTCACTTCAGGGCAGCTCCACAGCTTGTTCACTTTCTGTTTGTTGCCCTTGTCACCCTCCACCTTTCCGATCCCATTCATAATTTTGTCCTGAGGGATGAAGAATGCTAATCAGACAATAGTGACGCATCATCCTGTTTACCATACCAAAATGTCTTTGGAAGGTAGAAGATTTAATAACGATGTGTGCTGGGCTTTTCTTTAAAATTCAGACCTCCACTTGATATAGTAGTTTATGATATACCAAAGTGTTGCATTTCATAAAAGCAGGATGTTTTGCTCTGTGCTTTGGGAAGCAGATTTTCCTCTTAATGCTTCTATGGTTCATTGGCAGTTTTTGCTAAGTCCATAGTACCCTCTCCTTCCTCTCTTCCCAGCGCCCACTCAGATGCTGGAGCCAGTGACTCTGCCTGGCATTGTGTCCTGTGTGCTCAGTGTCCTCTGTGGGGGCCTCAACCTGCTGCGAGGAGTCCACGCTATAGAGGGCATACTACAGGTGAGGAAGTATCTGAGCTGATACTGAAACGGCCTCTATTTCTCTCAAGGGGTTTATTGGATTGGCAGAATTGATTTGGCTTTGGTAAATGATGTCAGATTCTTTGAAACCAACCAGAGTACTTCTCTCTCCATGAGAGGGAACTGCTATGGAGGACCCTCTAAACTCAGTGTACTTAAAAATAACCCTTTTCTCTCGTTCTTTCTTTCTTTCTTTCTTTCTTTCTTTCTTTCTTCCTGTCTCCAGAATGACGACGAAGACTTTAATTACGTGATTGCCTTCTTCCTGGGCACGGCGGCCTGCCTGTATCAGGTAAGTGATAGTCTGCAGTAAGAGCGGCCCATCAGTGGCTGACTGAGTGAGCCCTGTACTTTACGGCTCAGCAGCTTGTCAGCTAGACTAACGTTAGCAAAGCTCAATGCCTTCCACCTCAGTACCTTTTAACATTTTCATCAGCTCCTTTGTCCACCTCCTAATACCAAATGGGGCCGTCACAGGTATTTAAGACCACAAATTGAATCTCTGATGAAAAAACGTTATCAGGCTGGGGGTTTTACAGAGCAGTCGTTATTGTCCTGTGAAGGACAAATTACTGGTGAAAACATGTCACTGGTCAATGTCAGTCACAAAGCGTGCAGCATCTTAATTCTCTGATATTCTCCTTTCAGTGTTACCTGTTTGCCTACTTCTCTGTCTGGAGGAACAGCAAGTCCTTCCTGGCATTTGCCCTCATCTGTCTATCCAACATGTATCTGTATGAACTGAGGAACATGTGGCAGATCCTCTTCCATGTGACAGTGGGGGCGTTCATGACCCTGCAGATCAGACTCAGACAGCCACTGGGCAAAGCCCCGGACTACAACGTCTGACAAAGGCCCTCTGCAGAAAGGACAGCAAACCTTAAAATGCCCCGCCCATGTCCAGGAAGTGCAGCTGACTAGACTGCACAAGCCAGCCAGGGGGAAAAGCTTCCAAGTGAAAAACCCCACAACCCCCCAGTACAGGAAGAGGAGCCAAAAATCTTAAAGCACCACTGTCGTCCTGCTCACTCCACACCACCATCAGTCCATCCCAGTACAGGACTGACTATTCACAGCGTGGACTGTGTCTAGGAGTGAACTCTGCCATAGCCTGATTCAGTCTCAAATCTTATTGGAATGTCTTCGGGGATCGTCTGCTCCCGACCATTCCCTGACAAAGATATTAACATTTACTTCCTTTCAGAGCAGCCATAGATTTGGTCTTGGCTTGGGACTATGCAATGCAGGCTCATGTGTATGGCCCTCCTCTCAACATGGGCATACCCTCTAGCGTTAGGACCCCATGGTCATTTGCTCAACTATCTGCACTACTAACTATTTAGCAGATTTTTGTCATATGCTGTAGATAGTTTATTCCGCTATTTATTTGCTGACTGATTGTGAGGCTTTTTATAGATTTTATTGTATTTTGAATTGTTTTGTGATATGATTTCTATGCAGATTGACGTATATGCATCACAAAGTGTCTCTTGCTCTAACACAGACACAAACAGCCTGTTAACATTCATATCCTACTTCATCGCCCACACAGCCTCAAGCATATGCCAGTGTCAAGTGACTATGTTAATAAACAGGTCTACATTAGCAGCACTAACGATGCGTAGTTGTGTTGTCAAGCCTGGAGGCAGTCTGTGTCACCTGAGCAGCCTCTGGCGTGGTTTTCCTCACACTGAGCCCGTGGTTCAGAGCTCACCGTGGCAGCTACTGATGAGACAATCCAATCCCCTCACCCTCTCCCCATGTTATGCACATCAGCACACCATTCACATGTAACGCAATCGCCATTAGGTTGGTGCGTTCATGGGTGTTAGGCAGTGCAAGATTTGTTCAAATGTAATGAGGGGAACTCTGGGGAGATTTTCTGTACTCTTGTACCATCCCAACAAGTAATATCAAACAAATGAGGAAGGGTTGTCATTGTCTATGATTAACTCAACAATCGCACCAATGTTTTCATGATGTTTTTTTTAATTTATATTCTGCGTCTTGATGGACAGAGATAAGAGAATAGTCATTGCATGAAAAGGAACGTATAGCCACAGCTCTGCTCCATGTCCTTCTGGCGTCTACTGCTGCAGTGCTTCAGCCTTATATGATTCATCATCCCTACTTCATAACAGTGGTACCACACCTACATGACCTAATAGCGCTTCACAATATGGCTCCGATCTGATCGGAGCTGAAATGTGCTATTCCAGTGAAGGTGTATCCAAGCCAGCTTAGTTTGGCTCTGAATGGTGTGGGTCTGCTGTGTGAAATAGGGTAAGTGAAATACAGGGCCTATAACTATACTCACATTATACACATTATATAAGATGAGATGCACTTTATTTGTCCCTGAGGGGAAGTTTGATATATGTAGTTGTAGACCCACTGTCATTTCACATATTGTAATATTGCTATAACACATCCTTTATAGTCAGATTTCCCAGTCTTTATTAGTGTACATCATTTTGAAGACCGACCATATCCAGTCTTCTAATCTAGCCAAGAAATGAAGGTCTGGAAAAAGTTGTGGAATTTAGAAATGTAAAATGTGTAGGAGCCCCAGAAATAGGGCCTGTCTTAAATTAGTATTTTGTGGACAGTGCCTGACACATGCTGGAAATATTTGCATATGGAAAACTAGAAGTGCTTGAATTTAGCCAAAGTTCTGTTGGAAATTGTGAAGCATTGATTCATCATGACATGATCGGGTCCTCTCCAGTCCACTTGAAATTTGTCCACTATATACTCTGAGCTCAGCTATGGAACATTACACAACATTAAAGAAATATGAGGCAATGCCGTTACAACGAAGAAACTGAAGCTATGCTTTTTATTATTCCACTATGTCGGGGCTTAATGAGGCACCTGATGAGATCTATCTTTCACGTTGCTGAAATCATTATGAAAAAGAAGAAAGATGAGATTTAAACTGGACCGCAATGACGAGGACATAACATAAGGGTAACCAAAATGTATTTAAGCCTGTCATGCTCCAAGCCCTTTATAACTTACAGTAAGAAAACATCTACCAGACCTTAGAGGCAGAAGCCTCCAGTATGTACAGTAAATGAGCACTGAAGTTTCAACTGCTAAATGTAGTAAAACTGCTGAACATAGTTTTATTCCCCCCACTCCATTTTTCTCTTTAGAGCAACAAGCAACAGATTGTCTCCAACAGTTCAGAGGCAGTGAACCCAGTTTTCAGGCAGCACTTGTGCTTATTTCACAAGCAATGGCACAGTAGGTATTACGATTATGATGATTATGATAATTATTGTTATTAGTGGGTGCATTATTATGAGGAACAGTTATTTCCTCCAGAGGTAGATTGAAGATTAAAGAAGCAGGGGCATAATGTTCCAGGCTGGATCTTTTTGTTTCTGACACAGCCTGAGCAGGAAGTTGTGGATTATAATGACAAATGGTTGGTTGTTGCAGTTTGAAATTGCTGACTACTTGAAGTGCTATTTGAACTTAAATGCTGAGGGTGAATTTCATTAGTTTCATTTTGTGGCAAAACCCACACAGGGCTATTCTTTGCCCCTCGTGTTCATAGGTTGGCTGTTCAAAAGGTCACATTCATTTTTCAACCTTTTCCCTGCCATTTTATTCAGATTTTCCTAAACATAGACCTTAGGCTACCTACGGGCGTCCACTCGTCCATCCGTACGCCACGTGACTGCTACTGAAAAGTATTTGTTTAATATCAGATTGGATATACGCAGTCTAGATTCAAGTCCAAGTCTCAGTGGATTTTGTTCACTCCAACATGGCCTAGTAGTACAGTGGCCTTTTGTTCCATGTCTGTCCATTCTGCAAATCCCTGAATTAAATCTGAAGACACACTCCATTTACCCCGAGATAATTAAATCTGAATTACAGTCGAACACTTCGTTTTTGACATAAGTTATGAGTCATTTAAGAACTATTAACCAAGAACCTGATACATTCTTATTCGATTTAATGGCCAGTGATTTAAGTTACATATAAATATAGATATGGATACTGAGTAATGGATGAAATAACACTTGGGGGTGTTAATCAGCAGATTAGCATATTGCTTTCATCTCCTCTACCATGTATCATTAATAGTCATGATGAAAAGAAGACAAAGGGCCCTTCATAAAAATAAAAGAAAACGTAGTCCCTTTTATAAGCCCAGTGATGTAGTACTGCTGCCCTCTCTTGGAGGTCTGTGAACACATTTTAAAAATCCCCACATTTCAGTACAATGCCAAATGATGCTAAGGTGCTTTGAACACAATACTGTCACTGTTTTGAGTGGAGGACAACGTCTTGCAAAAGCATCTCAGTTCCATTAGATCGTTGTATTTCCAAAGACTCATAATGGAAGAAAGCTGAGCTTTATGCAAAGATACTTCAACTGGGGAATCCTGGTTCCATGTTTATAGACACAAAGGCTTGCAGAAAGTAAACAGGCATTAATCTAAATCCCTCAGTGAGATGACATGAGCAGATTATGCACAAAGGAAACCAGTTGAAATAATGTCTTATGTGTGAAACATTTCAGCGGTTTATTTGAATGTAAAAAAAAAACAGCATAGTGTTTGACATGAGAGAAAACAAAGACAACCCAAGGTTTTGCCTCAGAAGACACACTGATGCCGTTTTTCTCACACGGATACTGCTTCATCTTGTACCTTCTACCTCAGCTGCAGAGGAAGAGAAGAGGGGTGTTTCCTCTACTCACTGCCAAAGAAAAGATCCGCTCAGGCACCTTAGCCACACCCCTCACCTCTGGTCTGTCGGGTATCATTTGAGAACATTAAAAAAGTTAAACGGAATTCAATGGCACTGTATTTTCATTTGCGAATGTTGAACGGCCGTTACCGTGTGTACCATCTCTCAAACCCCTTGTGTTAAAAACGCTTGTGGCCTAATGGCACAGCGCTTTACAATACACAGTAGAAAAAAGGGGTCAAAGGGCAAAGAATGGCACTGCGTTCAGAGGCAAATGGGACTAGATTGAATAAACAAAGTTTTAGAAGTAGGTTTTGTGGTGTGTGTGGAAATAATGGTTGCAGCAGTACAGTACATAATAATAAAATGGACACCACCAGAGAAGACCAGAGAGCAGTGCAGACTTTTCATTCTACACAGACTCAAAGTAAACATTTGGACTAAGTGCCAAGTTTCTCTTTTTCTTTTTAAAGATGATACAATGACAAACAGGAAACTACAAACAAAACCGGCAGGATTTACACCTGAATTGTCACAGTCCATCTCAAATTCTTTGCTCTACTGCTTCAGTCTATCTCGATGTACTCGAGATAAAAAACTTGGCACTTGGTGCAGACACGTAGGCCTACTACTTACTCTGGCGCTTAGCCAGGACAAACAGAACCAGCTGTAGTGTAACCAAAAATAAAAGGATTGGACAGTTGAAAGACGTTGTGTCAGATGACATGGTTATGTTGTAACACTGGAGAAAACTGCTCTGGTAAAAAAAAAAGAAACAAAAACATTGTGGAGGAACATACAGCAGATAAACGGGCACATTTCCACATGGACTCGCCTGTCCCTATCCACAGGAGGGCGTCATCCCCGTCAGTATAGACTACATATTAAAGGCCTCATCGGAGATCATTGGACATTCATTGGGTCGTACCATCTGATTGAG
>OMLI01097259.1:0-12165 GCA_900302605.1 Rondeletia loricata
CACATGCTCTGGCACGCGCGCACGCACGCGCACACAGTAAACATTGCGTGGGTAAAATGACTGGGGATGGCATGACATGATTTATTTTATTAGAACCTATACTATATGTTTTGATAATGCGTTAGATGACCCGTTTCAATATTGGACCGTTAAGCTGTATGATAGCGGCATCGTTTCACAAACAAAGCTCAAAGTGTTACAGAGTGGCAGAATAAATTCAACCGTCTGACTGAGCTTCATTAGACTCCACAAATCATATTATTGCATGTAACAACATTACATGACCTACTTAGTCACAACACGATCAAATACAAAGTTACAAAACACAAGCCTTATGGATATGCAATAACATACCTACAATAGATAGGAGAGTAGAAGTTTGTATTTGCTCACCTAGCCTGTAATAGATACCGTTTCAATGTGAAACTAAACCGCTGTAGGTAATGTAATAGGCTAAAGCTTTAAGTGTTTTTCTTAAATTTTCTTTTTCTTTCTCTTTGCTGCCCCCGAAGACGCCGACGCAGAAATTTTTGCCGTGGCGTTAACGTTACTCGAGCTGCCGATATACCAGGGCAACTGCACATTCACACACTGGCGCGCGTGCTCGTCACCCCAACACACACGTCACAGTAAGTTAAAGGGGGGATACACAACTATATCTTAAAGGGCTATTGGCCGTTACATAATATTACGATACCAGAACCTGAAAATCATTTTTATTAAATAACATTGTTTTATTTTCTCAGTATGTTTTTAAAAAATTAAAAATAAATCATAATTCATAATTTTTTTCTGGTGCATTTTCTGACCCCCCTCCACGATATCACATAGGCGCGTGCCTATAATGCCTATGCATTAACACGGCCCTGCCTTCATGTTATAGTGAGTCAATCCTGCTTTAAGACCATATTTAGTGTATTTTCAACCAGACACAGTGGTTCAATTGGGGACAGAATGTTTTTTTCCAAATATTAGAGCTTTGTTTCACCTCAAGAATAACAGGTCAGGACTCTGCAGTTTATTGGATTCAGAATAGAAGACAGGATCTCTCACCCCGTTAATCTTAGAGCAGAGAAAGTTTTACAAGGGACTGTGTTCCAATCCCTTTTACTTCATCCACTGTTAGAAAATAACTAGTTTTTCATCAGCCTCCTCTAACTGATAGGGATATCAATGGAGAACAACACATTTGTGAATATTACACTTGCTGAAACTTGTTCAGTGTCCTTCCACTTCTAACAAATGTAATCATTCATAAACTGGACTGACGAGACTAACCGTCATTACTGATATAATTGAACACCCATCTGTGGCATTTGTTTTTAAGAACAGAAATTCCTGCTATGTAGACCTCTGTGTGATTATTGTGTCCTTGATTTTTTGTGAAAGACCTTTTTAAAATGTCAGGAATTACAAGGGTCAAAGGTGTTTTCCCCAGGCAAGAGCTGTACCAGAACTGTGCTATATGGCACCCTAAAAAGTCAATATGAGCATTTTTGACATTGTTCCAATTCTTAAAACCATGCTTTAACTTGAATGTGTCACTGAGAATGATTGCCAATAATCTCAATAATAGCAAATCTATCAACAATCTCTCATTAGTTTCTCCAATTAATCTGTAGTTGCCAATCATCTCAATAACAGAAAAAGTTATTAAACAACTGTTTGAGGAATTTACTTTGAATGAAGATTAATTTGATTAATCCATTCCATTAGCTAATCTATAAATTTTACGAATATTCTCATTTTATTGAATATAGACTAGATAAGAGATAAGAGTAGATAATAGACAATAGATAATAATTGATAAAAAATGAAATTACAGTGTCAAAAACAGCTGTATCATCTTTTAACCATTTCAAGCACTCCCTTTCATCCTTGCTTATGCAGTGAACTTGTGAAGGCAGTTAACTAAACAAGACTTCGGCATACTGGGTAACACTTTACTTGAAACCAAAACACATTCACAGTGCCTGAGCAAGAGACTCACAGCAGCTTTATGGCACATTCGTGATTCTAACCGAACCTTAGTAAATTCGTTCAAAGTCCCATCCTTACTTGTGGTGCTGCCGACGCCAACGTTGATCACTCTGATGCCTTTTCATCCCATGGAAAACCTAATGAGTCTTTGAACTCCCCTCATGTTTATATCGACTGGTCAAATTAAAAGCAAATCATGTCTTGCTAAACACTTTATTAGACCATCTGCTGTGTCACTGTGGGAGCAAGCTGAGATCCTTACATGCAAACTGTGAGAAAATGAACTTGTAGAGAGAGAAGACAATGTCATTGCCTTGCATGATTCTTCCCATGTCAGTGCAGGCCTGTTAGAATGAGAAACCATCAGCTAAAACTGCTGACAAATCTCATGAAAATATAAAAAACATCCTGTGTTATGGACATTGAGGGAGGGTTGCTAGGCAGGATAGGGGAAAGTGGTTCTGTAGTTCATTAGGGACTGTGTTTATGCTTATTCTCCTGCCTTTTATTGGAGGAAAGTGTTCACAGTAGGGGAACAAAATATGTGACAGAGGACAGGACAAATATGTCATGTTTGTTTTCAGAATACAGGGAAGATTTTGACAGCTTCAGTACAGAAAATGAATTTTGACAGTAGCGTTAATGTGAAGTCTCCTTATACAGTGTCTGCCCCCTTCGTCCCACTTGTGTACTTCCTCTCTGTTTCTAATTAAACACATTTCATATCATCAGCATTTTGTAAATGATTTGTGACTGCATGCATTTTTATCTATATTGATGTGTGGATATAATAGCTTGCAGTGTAGAATTAATTACCATCATATGGCATGGCAGTGATGTCGCTTCCCTGTAAGATTGATAGCTTATTTAATGGAGCTACAGTTAATACTAGCAATGTTAGTCAACTAGATTACAGGATTGCAAGGCATCTTATAAGAAAGAAGAAAGAAAGAAAAGAAAGAAACTATGATTTAATTAGAAAGATATTGTCAGAGTCACTTTAAATATTGTCAATAAGATAAATTGGCAGAAATCCTCAGCTATTGCACAAATTACAAATTGACGCTTCAAAGTCCTTGTTCAGGACATATCAGTGTGTTATAAACTATGTAAATTGTGTGATCCCATACGCTTGCTGTATTAAATATACAGGTTACCATTAAATCCCATATCCATACAATGCTCAATTTGGATCAGATGCAAAACTAATTTGTTACCATGTTGTGTGCATGTGCAGACAAGTAAAGGAAATAAAATCTGTCATTCTAGCATGGAGGCAATAGCTGATCTGCACAGCTGGGAGGAATACCTGAGGATACTGTTTTGACAGCTTTTTCAGATTCATACATGTCACTGCAGTTCCAAAACAGAGAGATATTATTATCCGCCCTATATTTCTGTCCTTATTGTCAAAGGCATACAGACGTATCCTTATTCAACCATAAATTACACGCAATGGTGTGTTTTGTTATGTTGGCAGTGGCAGCCACAGCTGAACAAGTTGAACACCAACAGTCCAGGAAATATAGGTCAGGCTAGGGGCACTGGGACAAAACAGTTTATGAGCTTTTTACAAAATGGAGTGAAATTAATATTTAGCTAATACTGGTAGCTACCAGTCATGAGTCAGTGTCTCTGAAAAGCTGACAGAATGCTCTAAACTTACCTTTAATTACATATTTATCTAACATTTACGCAACAAGATTATGGAGCAGATTTCAAAATGACAATTATTATTAAATTATATTATATGTATGTATTTTTTTAATGTTCCTGTAGAGCGACTCTAAGACTTCTCTTAGCCTAGTGGCCGCCCCATCCAAACTATTTTCCCAATCACTTTGAATGATAGAAATGATTAGGAATCACCTAATAATATATATTTTTAAAAGATGACTGAAGACCAATTAAAAGGAGGACCTTGACATTTTTAATTTAATTTTGTTTCTTTCTTTTTTCTTCAGCAAGTACATGCCACAATGTGAGGTATACTGTATATCTCTATATTAGATCATTTAACTCACATGATCTTTACATAAACTGAAGAGGACATCAAAGAGGAATCCGCTTAATCTTCATTCAATTTCTAATCACATTGTTCTGAAAGACCTTTATTTTGACATCCTCTGGCAAAATAATTGTTTATATGAGTGAAGTCTATGACACTAATCCATTGCAATTATTAAATAGTCTTCAGTCTTCCAAATGACGCACATCTGTGGGCCGACATGAAAGACAGAAGGCCTGTGTATCACCAGCTTGTTTCATTTACAGACATTTGGTGTTGTTGACTTCACAATGATGAAACATAGTGAGACTCCAGCGTCCTAATGGAGCATTTGCTGGCAGAATGTAAACAAAATACATCATGGAGCCATGCAATATATTCATTGACAAAAGGCACGCTGGTGCAGGCACTTTTATACACGACAAGAATTAAGATAAACATGCTACAGAGCGATTTGGTAGAGAAGATGATATCCATACAAACAGTATTTGTGCTCTTGATCCACATTACTGGATATAGAAAGGTAATGAATGCATGTAAATGTATTCAAAGGAGAATCCATGCCAAACTCTTGCTTACTCACTTTTACTCAAAATATGATAAATTGGTTGAATATGCAGAATACAAAATATGGCGATTAACAACAAATTGAATATGTATAGTGTCAGCACAGAAAAACTGGACTGGTCAACCCTTACAAAGGAGGACATCTTAGCCTATTATGCTCATACAGACAAATCCTTAAGTAATATTCATCTAGAGATGCAATTATGTGTAGTGACGTTAATTGTAAGGATGTGGAACCTCCTGTGAAGGATGGTTGCTGGGAATCTGTCAGACTGGTGATGAAACTGATGTTTAACACATTTAACACACTTTGTCTGGGCTCACACCAAATATCTGGAATGATACAGAAACTGGCAGCAGCCTAAATAATAAAATGGGGACATGAAAGATTATGAAAAAGTGACTTCTTAGTTAATTATGCATGTTGATTTGTGTTTTCTGACTTTGTATCCCTCGCTTCTTCTCTTATTATGCCCTAATCCTGGAAGCAGTGGTTCCTTTATATCAAGCTACAGGCCTAATCACCTTCATGCTTGGACTAAACAATTCAATTATGAACTTGAAGTCACAGCAGTCGAAGCACCACTCCCTTTCTCTCCAGTTCCATGTCTCATTTAGTTTCCCCACTTGAGATAGGAGTTGGCGCCCTCTGCAGTATTCAGATCAGAGAATATGGTCCTCATAATTTATAGCTCTCCTATCCATTTAACATTTATTTGTAATATTGATACCAGTGGCTTTGCGACTAATTGTTTCTAGTCCGTTTTGGAAATTTGGTAGTAACCATTCAAAAGATACTAGTACACGACACTACAAGCTGATATACAGTCGTGCAGTTGTTATGAAACTCTTCTTCAGGAGGTATAAATGTGTTACAGGCCAGAGTTCATGTAAAATGTAGAAGATAATATTATAAGAAAGACAATTCTGTAGCATCTCTCCTTTAACAGCCAGTTTGCCTCCATCTCTAGTCTCTCCATCACTGTGGTGCTCAGAATGTCTTTGGAGTAATGACTCATTCTTTAACTCTGTCTGTCCAACAGAGCAAGCAACGTCGATATTCTGATGCAGAACCATTATTTTCTTTACTGTCATAATATCAGGCCTTATCGTAATAATCATAGTGGTTTCAGTTCTATATACTGTATACTGTAAACATTGGTTTAAGGGAAAACTTCAGTTTAAACTACAAATAAAGGATTATGAATTTAAAAAAACATATCAATTCATCCATATTTGCTGTTATTGTTAACATTATTCTGTGTTTACAATAATTAAAGAGGTAAAAGTTAAATTCAAAACACTGCGGCTAAAATATGAGTGTTAAATAGGCACATATCCCTGAGAGCTGCTTGGTCATTTCAACAATTTCTTATGTTGTCTAATTTTGCAAAGTTATGAAGTGCAAGTTTTTGATTTGTTTAGTATAGAGGCAATATGATAAATAGCCTAAAATACCATTTATTGTGCTAGTGATCATGTTTTCAACATAAATGTATTCTACTCTAATAGGTGTGACACTTAAACCCTCTAACGAGTTTTTATATTGGTGATGTGAAGGTGTTCAGATGTTGTTCTGGGAGGGGAACGTCATCTATCGAGTTAACTAATTCTGTAACCATTTTCGCAGTGCTAAAGGAGAAGTGGAGGGTTGTTTTATTGCAGATAAAATTACTGAAACATTTATACTCCAGGTACTTTGCAGTCAGTCTCTCAATAAAGCCTGGCAACTTTATATTTGAAATGGCAGTACTTTATGTTCGCAGAGGTCAACATTTCCACAGATAGATTGGCATTTTGCTGTAGGAAGTTTGAAAGGAGCACAGGAGCTCCATAACGAATGGTTCGGTCTGTCTTGCTCACCCTGCGCCCCTTGGACTTAAAAGTACTGGGATGACTTTTGAATAGTGGGGTGCATCAGTGAGGGGAAGGAGGAGTGCTTTGTCTTGTGTTGCAAGGAGAACCTCCTGCAGCTCTGCAGCTCACTTCAGCAAGATGAAAGAGGAGCTGGTGGTGGACTTCTCACAGAATAAGGATCGCTGACTCCTTTCATCATCCAGAAATCTGACATGGAGACGGTCCAGTCCTAGAAGTACTTGGGGGTCGACTTGGACGACAAACTGGGGCTGGTCCAGGAATACTGATGCTGATCTTTGTATCCTGGACAAAACTCATCTGACCCAGCATAGCTTAAAGGCACAAATAACATCAGCTTGAATGAGACTGGATTAACTCCTCTTAGTAGCACAATATATGACCATTAATACTGAAAATTGAAGTGTCATATGACGATTTATAGTTTGCAGAATAAAAAGACAGGCTTCAGACTTGAGCCATGAAGTTATTGGCAGGTCAACAATATATATCTGCTCTTTCAGTGTGATTATAAGAGATGTATGGGTATTGGTCAGCTTAATTTGATAATAGCTTTTGGGCTTTCTTTTTACAGTGGAAAGATGGATAGCAGTTGCTCCCAACTAATTTTATATTTGCTCCCATAGTTCTCTACACTATCCCTTAGACTTAAATGCCAATGAAGGTTTCAAAATATATCACACTTGCCAAACATGTAGATGTGAGGAAAGGGAATGGTAAAATGCCTATGGTTGGCAATGACCCATATAACCAGATGGTGGTAGCATTGATCTTTGTTCAATATTTCAACCATGTGCCAATCCAATTCATTTGAACACAAATGAAACACTAAAAATTATGTTCGTTATGTTTGATTAACTGTATAGCCTAACAAATAAAATTTTAAAATGTTCTCTCTATTTGTGATTAGGTTCTGTCTTTAAAACCAAAGCACCAAATAGTATAATCATGTTAATTATATTTGAATAAATAAATAAATTGTGTTTTGTTGTTGTGGTCTCTTTATGGAACACGACATTTTTTCACATTTTCGTACTCCATGTTTGCATCTCTTTGGAGTGCAACAGCTTGAAGAATTCACATTTTATTATTATTTCAGGACAGTTCAGTAAGTATCAACGCTCTTAAAATAACTGGGAACCAGAGACCCCAAGACTCACCTTTGATGTCATATGAATAGGAGACTGAACATATGGTGACTGTGGTAGTACCCAGGGGGATTTTATAGGGGTATTGGCACACTTCCTAGTTCATATATGTTCGCATAAACTCATTTGGATATAATCCTTCCACTAAACATTTTGTGGGTCCATAAAGTCAGTCTTCCATTCATTAGAAGTGGAGCAGCACCAGGCCCTGCTGGTCACATCCATGCCTGACATCACATCCACATCCCCATTCATTTTCCCATTGACAAATACGTACAAAATGATTTATCATTAACAGAATTAGACTGTTATGAGAATAGTCGTTTTTTTAAAATAGTTGAGGTTATAAATTATAACCTATCAAAAAGTTCATTGCAACACAAATTGTCAAAATTATTTTTAACAGTGCACAAGTAACTACTGTTAATAAAGCAAGCTTGTGTTATACAGAAATTGTGGAAAATATACCTCCATACCTGTCATGCCTAAACTCTATGTATTCTATTTTTTATTGGGGGGAAAAAATCCCTACAGAGAAAACAGTCCTTTCCAAAAAAGCCAATCTCTACCAGCAGAGGGCGACTGTGACTTTAGGTCAATAATTTGGTTTGACGAGTGACTCCAGTATTTTGTCCCTTTCAGCACACCATAGAACCAATAGTGTACGGAGCCATGCTCATGTCCTAGCAGAATCGTTGCGTTCTGTCAGAAGGCGAAAGTAAGTTACAGAGGATCTCTTGGTCATTATAATATCTTTGCTCTACATACCTTGGAAGCACGTGATAGATAGGCCCTATTCAATAGGCTGATCCGGCTGACCAGTGACAACACAACGCCAACAGAAGAGAGTTGCTGAGCGAAGTTAACGCTAGCTGACATTTGATAGCTAGAGCCTGTTTCACAAGACCACGTAACGTTAGCTAGCTAGATAACTAGCTAACGCTAATTAATCTGTTCTGGGGAGTTTTTCGCTCACTGGTTCTACGGTAAGTGACGAGTAACAGCCAGCTAAGCTACCTAACGTCAGCTGGTTAATGTTAACTAACTTTTAGTTGTTACTGTTAGCTGTCAGATGTAATTGTGTAGTAATAAACGTCATGGCGTAGCAGCTGAAATCATGCGAACACAAACGTTAGCTCAGTCCTTTACAGTCAGTAACATTATCTAGCCAAGTTAAGACAACTCTTGATAAGAGACAGAGTTAACATTAACCCAACTAAAGAACCAGATACCTCTCAGTCAGTCAGAGAGATTGACCGAGACATTTTAACAGGCCATTGTTTTTCCATTTCTGGGTTATATTGGACAAGTCCCCAAATTATTGTGGAAAAGGTGGGCTTTTAACTTGACAATTCTAATTCTGGTAGAAGCTGATATTGGTTACAGTATTTATTTATTTATTTATTTTTAAGTATCTTAGTAGATTGAATAGGCGAAATTGGTAAAGCTACCCTTTAAAATAGTAGAGTAGCCATCAAGGTTATATGCCTCAGTTGTGCTGTACTGATGTGCCAAGATCAATCCTTGTTTAGACAGGGCAACATAGTGTAACTTAGCTAATATTGTAACTTCTTTGTTGTAGAAGGAATGGAGAAAGCCAACCAAGATGCATTCGACAATGCAAGACTTCAAGTGATCAAAGATGGCTATGAGAGGGCCTTTGACTGCATCAATAAAGCCCTGACAGCAGACGAAGCGGGAGACAAGGCACAGGCCCTAGAGCATTACAAGCAAGGGCGACAGCACCTTCTCAGGGCCATCAGTGTGCCTTCACAGGGAGAGGAGTGTGTCGGCAGCTCCTGGGAATCAGCCAGACAGATGCAGCAGAAGATGCAGGAGACCCTTAACAACATTACCACTCGCCTAGCTATATTAGAGACCAGCTCGGACCTTGGATCTGGACCTGCGTTTCGCTCCAGTGGGGTGTCCGGGCCTAGTGATACAGGCATGTCTTCAGAAAGCCTCTACCCCAAACTCTCCACCAAAGAGAGGCCAGCTGCACCAAAGTCAGCAGGAGCTGTAGGAGGCATGCCTGCACACAACAGTGTGGGTCTACCTCATTCACCTACAAGACAGCCTGCGGCTGTAGGCGAGCAGCCTCCAGCTTACTCTCCTCAGGCAGCCGATGGCCACCTATCTATCTCCTATGGAACAGATGCAGGGGAGCTGTCGTTGGTAGGGGACAATTTCTACAGCAATACGTCCAACTCTTCACCGTCTCCTCAGAGCTTGGGTGAAGAGGGAGAGGAGATTATGTTTCTCCCTCAGGGGGTGCAGATATTCTTTGTCACGCCTGACGGTCAAGTGAGTGCACCCTCTTACCCAGGCTACCTGCGGCTGGTGAAGTTTACTGGTGAGCACTCGGAGAGAATGCCCAACCGACCACCAGCATTTCTGCAGGTAAGAGAACAGTGGGGAGTGCTTTAAAAATGCAACAGAATGATGGTGGATTTTTAGCCAGGTATTTCAGCACACTAAAACAGTATTTATTGCTTGAAAGGACTAGACAAGCCACCCTTATACACAGGCATGTAGTAGCCCGGTTGATGCAATTAGCGCTAGTGGAACGTCATCATCACTGTACTGTCACCAGACCTCGTCAGTCTGTCCTGTGCCCTTTAACCTGATTTTGTAAGATGTTTGCTTGGCCCATCAGGGCCCCTTCCACTGTGAGTCATCAGAGGGAGGAGATTAATAATCTCTATCCCTCCCTTGCCCTGTGGACTGGATCATGTGAGCGTTTACTCTGTGCCCCTAATCCCTAGGGTTCATTCTGGGAAAACCCCAAATGGCCTAAGTTGTTGGCAGGCTGGCAGCTAGGGTTGTGTGACAGCATTTTTCAAGACAAAAAATTATGCGCTATGCATTTGTGTCAACATAAAAGCCTTACCCTTGTCTGCTTTTGTCTCTTGCTACAGATATGAAATATTGCACAACTTAGCACTCCTCTTTGAATGGTGCTATAGTTAGCACACCACTGATTCTTCCTGTCAGCCAGGATTAGTCCGAGAGGCACATCAGATGTCTCGTTGTTCCCAACCCTTGATGTCCTTTAGTCTATAAAAGGCACCAATACAAATGACACAGAGCTAGGTTTGTCCACAGGCAGTGTACCAACCAATAGGCCTTTGAACCACTAGAATGCTTTGTAGATGTGGAGTTGATGTGTAAACAGTAACTAAAGATAAGGCATGACATGAGGCTATGCACGCTTAGCAGGTTAGGTCTTGTTTTTAGAATAATGCAATTAGTTATCCAGGTCATTTTGACCTATTTTGAAGTCTTCCCAGTCTGCAAATTTGTGTTCTGGAGATAACCACGGTCTTACTCTGTTAATTAAACAGCCGATGCACTGAAACTAGTGGATCGTGAGTTTGAAATTTGATTCCTCCTTGGGACATTTCCCATGTACCAAACAAACCTAGGATTGCCCCATTGCCAATGGGTGACATCAGCGATTCACATCTACAGTGCAAGTAATTATCTTAACCGTTCTTAGGCTGTCATGCCCCATAATCTTGTTAGATGTGCAACAGTCAGGAGGAGAGAAAATGTCCTCTGGTTTGGCTTCCCTCAGACAATTCACTGTGTTGCATTAACCAGAGCTATCATTAGAAATGTCAGACTAGTCATTTTCAAGGTTACCTTCGAAATGGCCCTAGAAGACCATATAGCAAGTTCTCTTGGCAGAGCTCTCCTCTTCTATTGCATGTGACTTCCTTGCAAATGCACCCATCATCATACTTTGCTGAATGGCAGGGCATATGTTTTAGGAATAAAAAATATTTACAGTTGAGTCAGGAAGTATTTAGCCATTGGTTTACTTGTGTCATACATCTGCCTACTCATTACCACATATTTCTAGTTAGGCTTTTTATAGTATCCCCCGGCGACGAGTCGGGGGATACTATGGATCACCGATCGTCACGCGTCCGCCGGCGCTGCGTCCGCCGCACATGGAGCTTGTGAACGCTCTGCACAGTACAATTCTTGACTGACTCTTCTCAGATTGTGATAGCATATAGATATGGTTCAGTACACGGCGCCAAACAAAAACTGTTGTATGGGTCAAATATTGTGGTTTTGGCCTATTTAAAGGAATATTTCAGCGGTAGGGCAAATTTACCTCATTCTCGACTTCGTAGGACCTCTAACAATCACCCCAGATAGTTTTCATCTTCATTGCTCCTGGAATTAGATTTTGATGTATTTGTTGTAAAAAGAACGATTTTAAAAGTCACTCAAAGTCATTCGAACCCACCTCTATTTAACAACACAATGGTGTTGAAAAAAACGGTACCTTTATTTTTAAAAATCGTGCACTAGTTGAACTAGCGGAATTTGACTTCCTAGTTGTTCGCCTGTGATTGACAGGAGGCGGGACAACAGTTGACAAGTTCTGTCCTATCAGACGACGTTTACACTTGGCTTCTAGCTGACGCAATCTGGGCGCACAGGGATACCATTGCACTTCCTGCATTCTTTTGAATCTCCCGTGGCTGCAATGCAGAAAGTGCAATGGTATCCCTGCGCGCCCAGATTGCGTCAGCTAGAAGCCAAGTGTAAACGTTGTCTGATAGGACAGAA